>JAOUQZ010000001.1:29478323-29490711 GCA_028564935.1 Neosilurus hyrtlii
TATATATATATATATATATAAAATGCAGATGTACAGGCAATATAATGAAATTTTATTTATTGCAGTGGCGATTTTCTAGTAGAAGTAAAAGTCTGTAAAGTGTTTCTGTGCAAAAAGTGACAAGTGTCTGTAAAGTGGCAAAGTGTTTGTTATAATCCTCTGACCAGTCTCTACTGCAGTAGACCACTGTTTCTGTGTTTGTAACGCTAACGTCCTTGTATAATGTGTCTTACAGAAATGCGGGACAGGGACTGGTACTTTACCTCAACTTGACCCACCGGTTAAACAGGTGGTGGTGACCAATTGCAAACTCCTCCACCAATCTGATGGCACTTTACCCAACATAGTCAAACAGCTGGTGCAGAATGTCCAGCAGAGTCAGGTGAGTTGTGATGTAAGAGGCACATTCTGTTAGTAGTTCCCATGAAAACCCAAGCATAATGTATACCCACTGTGACAAAGTTGTGATGTAATAAAGATGATGTCACAAAGACGATATAAATGCGAAGACCTCTCTCCTGCTTGCTGACCAAACCACATTGAATTGTTTTTTGACGAAACTGCGAGAACAACTGGACACTTCATCAGGAGCATTACGACCGCCTCCCCCTGTTAACTAATTTATTTGAGTTATACCTGCTCAATACTTACCTTTTTACAATAAATTGCTAAAGCCACTTTTTTGCCTGACCTGGTTTATTTCAAAGATGTTGGAAACTCGTGCCCATTCGTCACATGAGTGAACACTATATTTCTGAAAGAAAAAATGCTTTTTGCCCAAATTGTAGGAACATCCACTCTGGAACAATAACTCATGTATTTAAGTTTTGTGTGTCCACTGAATGTAGTACATTGTGTCATAGCAAGGTAACACCATGTCAACTGAAAAAGTATTCTGTAAAATTTCAATGGCTGCTTTCTCTTGGTTTATAAATAATGTTGTAACTCTCCAGAGAGGTGCTAATGTGCTATCTGGGTCACGGCACCAAGCTGTTAGAAATTTAGCAGCAGTGAATCAGGGTGGTGTCAACCTTCAGACACTAATATCATACCAAAGCCCAAAAAATGAGAAATACAAAATTCTCAGTGAGAGCCTATGCATAACCTGTCAAATTTCAAAGTATGAGTACATTAATCTAAAAGTCATACAATTTTTTTTTTCTAATTTATCAGTATTTGGAAAAACTTTAACATGTAACCTTTCTCAGGAATTACACAGACAACTGTCTTTTTGATTTTCATAAACTTTGATCATGTTCAGGAGGAGCGAGAGAGGCCACGACGGCAGTTCCCAGCACGTTTTGGCACCTCTGTGGACAACATCTCAGAGTCTCTAACCAGAAGCATCATTAACAAATTTGAGAAAATCAGGACTTATGAGGGACAGCGGATACCCATGTTACCAACAGGTCAGCCATGGAGCATTTAGAAGTCTTATGGCATCTGAATGAGCTCAAATAATTAAGTATGTGTTGGTATAGGAAAATAAAATATGAGTTTTGGTTATCTCATCAAAGTTAATTATTTATCTACTATAACTATATGTGACACTGGAGACTCATTATTTGAACAGCTAGACCAAAGCAGGGCCAAACACAGCTGCAGTCATTTACATTAACACACACCTATGGGCAACTTGGAACAAGAAATTATCCTTATGTGCATGTCTTTGGATTTTGGGAAGAAAGCAGAATACTTGAAGGAAACCCACACAAGCACACATAGAACCTGCAAACTGCCTAAACACCCTCACTGGGCACAGGGTTAGACCCAAGGACCTTTTTTTGCTGTGAGGTGGATGTAATAACCACAACACCACCAACATGCAGCCCTCAACATTTAAGTTTTTTTGAATAACAACGGTTCATTTTGCCATTAAGACTTGTTATTAATGAGTTGCTGCTATAGAAACAATAATCCATTAGTAGAATTGTATTCACTGGGGTATAAATATAAATATCTTTTAGATGTACCTCAGTGGGTACTACTGTAGATTTTCAACTGATTAAATAGATGTGAATTCTTGTTTATGGCTTCTCTGAGATCATAATTAAACCATGGACAAAATTTGGTGTCAATTTCAATGTCAAAGGAAAGGCTTCCTGAAAGTTTGTTTGTCATCGCTGCTACTCGTAAGTTCAGCTAAATGACCTGCAGTAGTAAGTAATTAGTTAAATCAACAAAATCCAAACAAGTTTAGTTTACAATGTTTTCAGGTTTAAATGACAAGAAATGGCCAAGAAATTCAAATATTAAAAAAAGGGGGAAAAAAAGAAACAGTTTATGCCGATATAAGGTGTCATATTTAGTATTTTAAATAAGTTTTTATTTTGAGCTTTTCACTCAGAGAAGTCATACTACACTGACTAAGCTCATACACTCTGTTAATTCAAACATTTTGTGTCTCATCAACACCAATGTTCTTAGTTTTCTTAATTTTCACATTTAGAATCCTTTGTTATTAGGTTTATGAGCTTTAGTCTACAAAATTATATTGGCATTAATTCCACCCAATCAGTAAAATTAACCAGTTCAATATGACTGACTTGTTAAAAATAACGCATTAATACCAGATTACAAATATAATAACTACAGCAACTGATAGGAGTTAATAATGATTTCTAAACTGATCTATAAGTCTAAAAGCCCCCAAGTAAGCACTGAGATTCTTCTGAGTTGACATCTTTTCTCTTTGCTTACTGTGCAACAGCTGCACTGAAGCACTTTCAGAGCCAGCTTACAGAGTTTGAGCAGGAGGAGATTATGGACTACACTGAGATCTGGTATCTGGGATTAAACACCAAGAAGATCCAGGGCTGCCAGGGATCCACACAGAATTCAGGCTATGATGATGAGCATGGCAGCTACCTGAAGGTAAACATGGCCATGGCATGCACTCTTTGTATATGTGGAGTCTGGGAAAGCCTGTCAGATGTCACTGTGGCTGAGTCTGATGAAAAATAGTTTTTTCTGTTTACATTTAACAATTATTCATGAATAGTCCCCAAAACAAAATGTTGAGGGATAAAGTTGTCAGTTGTTAGTTAGACTTAGCTTATAAAACCTAAGCGTTTTACCTCCACCAAGGAAGTACATTTTTTAATTGCCATAAGTTCATTTGTCTTTCTGTCTGTCTGTCTGTTAGCAACTTCCTGTCCACAGTTTTTGACAGATAAATCAAAATTTTTTTTTATGATGGGCAGGTGATCACCCAAGGATGTGAGGTAAGAATCCATGCCCTGATGTCATTAAGAATGATTTTTTTTTAAATCCTATCTTTCAAAATGAGTAAATAAAAAAACTCATATACCTATCAAAACATTCCCAACTGAAATTAAATTTGCTGTGTATATTGAGGATCAGATGCATTAATGTCAGATCAAGTTTCATCCGGAGCCCTGTTGAGTCTTCCCTCAGGCCACTAATCCAAACAGTGAAAGAGGATTTATCAGTACATTAGTTCCATCCTGGGAAATAATTAATGAGCCAGTTAGTGCATAAGAAAGGCAGAATGGTGGACATTTTCTGTCTTGGTTTAGCACATCCATGTTCTATAGAAAAGGCTTTGTGTCCAGATCGCCTCCTGCATGAAGACTTCTGTATGAGACTTAGACTTGTGCATGAGTGTCAAGTAATACAAGTAATAAGTTTTATTTAATGAAGTTATCTGTAAAGAAAATAAGAGTTATTGCCATAACTTCCTGACATCGATCCAGTTCAATCTGTAGGATCTTGTCTCTGCTTTTTGCGGATGATGTTGACCTTTTGGCTTCATCAAACCAGGGCCACCAGCTCTCTGGAGCGAATTGCAGCTTAGTTTGAAGTGGCCAGGATGAGAATCAGCACTTCCAAGTTCGAGGCCATGGTCCTCAGCAGGAAAAGGGTGGAATGCACCCTCCGGGTCTGTAGTGAGATCCTGCCCCAAGTGGAGGAGTTAAAATATCTCGTGATCTTTTTCACGAGTGAGGGAAGGGTGGAACGGGAGATTGACAGAAGGATTGGTGCAGCTCTCAATTTACCAGTCAATTTATGTTCCTACCCTCACCTATGGTCAAGAGCTTTGGGTAGTAACCGAAAGAACAAGGTCATGGATACAAAAGGCTGAAATGAGCTTTCTTCGCAGGGTGCGGGGCTCTCCCTCAGAGTTAGGGCAAGAAGCTCAGACATCCAGGAGGAGCTCGGAGTACAACTGCTGCTCCTTGCGCATTGAGAGGAGCCAGTTGAGGTGGCTCAGGCATCTGATTAGAATGCCTCCTGAATGCCTTCCTGGTGTGGTGTTTCAGGCATGTCCAACTGGGAAGAGACCCCAGGGTTGACCCAGAACACGCCAGAGGGTTTATGTCTCTCGGCTGGTCTGGGAACACCTTGGTTTCCCCATGGAAGAGCTGGAGGAAGTGCCTGTCGAGAGGGACGTCTGGACCTCACTGCTTAGGCTGTTGTCCCCGCAACCCAACCCCAGATCAAGTGGAAGAAGAAGATAATGATGATGATGATGATGATGACAATCCACTTCATTTGCTCATTTAACAAATACTGTACACAACTGAACTGGTGATTAAAGGAAGGGTAGGTAATAGGGTTAGGCGGTATAACGGTATATAACATTTTGATGGTATAAATTGTCACCTGGTAGTGATTTTGCTATAACGTTTATACCACATAGGGGGAAAAAATATGTATTATCCCACTATGGTTACACTGCCGTGACACAGGAGAGACAAGCACCACAGCAGTGTGCTCTGCCACCCATTATGTGTACATGTAACTTTGGGCAAGGAGAGTGAAACATTTTTAATCTTAATTTTTGTCTGTTTTCGGCACTGCTTGATATGTATTATTTGCACTTCCTGGCTGAAATGGGCAAGAGAACCACAGTGTACCTACACTTCTTAGAGGGCTTGGTGGACAAAGTGGAAGCATAGGCAAAAAGCCACACATGCAGCAATTTTAGCAGCTCATCAGGGATCTTTATAAACATGCCCCAAACATAACTTGGTGCAGCGAGCTCAGAATGATCATCACATTTTCATCCTGGTTAGACTTTTGTGTTTGAAAGTAAACCCTGAGGTACTGAATTTTGCACTTCTTTTCTTCACTGAAACAGCCACACAATGACATGACACTTAACAGAAAGACAGAAATTAACTGACATCATTGTTAAATCTCAAAAGTGAAGAAGTCAGTCATGAGTGTGTAAGCAGTAGGAAGAGTTGGTTGCATGCTGATCCCATTCTCTGTGTGTGCAGAGCAAAAAAGTGCTCCTGCAAAGTGAAAAAGTGGTCGTGCGGGTGAGGGTTTGTGCATGCAGAACAAAAAAGCACTCACGTGAGTTTTAAGACTAATTACATGCCCAACCAGTATTTTGCCAGAGGCAATCCATATGATAAGAAATAGAAATTGCACACACATACGTACGGACATGGTCTTGTTTCATCCCATTTAAAAGCCAGGGTTCAGAGAGTTAGTCAGCAACCTCACCCCCAGCTATGTAATGCCTAGCAAGAAACATGTCACCAACAATAAGTTGTCACATTTATATGGAAAGTGCCAGGGCAAAATGTATTTATTCCAAATAAAACAAGAAAATTATCGAAAGTGATGAAAGCACAATGTGGTCATTTAAAGCTATTAATTGAATAAATGGGGAAAATACTATATTAGGATATATACTGTTAGTGCGATATAAACTTATTTATACCGTGATAGAAGATTTTGATCATACTGGCCACCTCTAGTAGGTAATAGCAAAAAACATTAATCCCACCCCCTTACTTCAGCCCTCCCTCCTGATTGTAGGAAAACTCCATGAGATAGAGCATGTTGGGGAGAGCGTAGTACATCGTTTTCATATTTAACTACCTTGTTTAATCACATATAAGAAAACAATTAACATTATCATAATGAACATAAACAAGGCGCATGTCTTTTTATAGTGTTCACAACTGTTGTCTAGCTCGCTAGATTTAGCAATATGTCTGCCTAACCTTCTGGAATGGTCTGGTTGTGTACAATAAGTGTACAGGCAATGAGTGTGTGAAGGTAGGTTGGTTGGTGGCTAGACCGGTAGGTAGGTCATCCATCAAGTCATTTATGGATTCATTGGAATGAGTGGAATGAATTCAAGTAATTGAACAAAAATATTCCTAAAATACCTACCCTGCCTTTTAGGGTCTTGCTCAAGAATCCAACCCTGGCAGTGTTGGTAATTCGAACACATGACCTATTGAGCTGTAAGTCAAAGTCTTAAACACAGAGGCATGCAAACAGTGTTCACTTATTCAACCACATCCACTGAATGAATTCTACTCCACTCCGTTGAGGCTGAGTGGGCTAGGCTTTGAGCTACAGGTCAGGGGGTTGTGTGTTCAGATCTCACCTTTGTCTAATTGCCGCAGTGGGATCCTTGAACAAGACCCATAATATTCAGCATAACTGTATCCTTCATCAGTCAAATAAGCAGGTGCACTGGTATACCTTTTATTTTATACTATGTAGAATACAAAGGGAACAAAATGCTGACCACACCCATCACAGTTTTTTACCAGACAAATTTGGGGACACTACCCTACCTGAGTCCCAGAGGTTATTTGATTTTGGAATGTCTAGGTCAATGGTGAAGGTCAGAGCAAGGCCACAAATGTTTGTAGAGGCAATAACTTTGAAACAAGTGCCGATATACATGCTGTTACTATGGAACACTCTAATGGGAACCTATCAAATGTAATAATTACCAAAAACCTACTTACTACCTTCTACTAAAATAGCTATCTGCCCTCTTCCACATACATGAGCTCACAAACAACCATGACACCAACTTGGTGTTGCTCTCTTTATTAAAATATAATATAATATTGTTTCCTCCAAGAAGAGTGATTACATTTTCTAGAAATCCTAGTCTTGGATGGCCGTCATGTCGTTAGGATGAAGAGTTTTTACTCTTGAGTGGACAAGGTCCATTCTAAGTAGTCCTCATGTGGTGTGAAAATAAGAAGCAGGTGCTAGTAATCAAGAAAGGTGGAGTGTTAGGTATGCACTGCCAGATCTAATGTTTTGTGCAGGTGCGGGAGTAACTTAGGGGTATAACATTGGGTGTTGCTAATTTGGTTGGATATGAACGTTGGTTGAAACATTACTATCTCTCAAGACAGTCCTGAAATAATTTTTTTGACGTCATGCAAAGCTGTAAAAGTCCTGTGACATTTCTTACACCCCAGTTTTTTGGATGACACTATCTATGCCACCCATCAACATAAATAGTTCTTTACCCAACTACTAGCTAAATATAGATGCCTACTGTTTTTCAGGAACAGCTTAATTGGAGCTTTACATGATACAGATCTGTATAGCATTTCACACCAAACATCATTAATTATAATAACAAGAATCAGTTGAAGGTCTTAAAAGCATACTTTGCCACTATACACTACATGGCCAAAGTATTTGGATACATGACCATCATAACTACAGTATATGAGCTTGTCAAAGATCCCATTCTAAAACAAGGAGCATTAATAAGCACTAGCTCCTTGCCTTTTTACTGTAATATCCTACATGTTATTGGGATGGATTTTCAGTAGACTTTGGAGGTTTTGGTGGCTTTTTGTGTTTGTTCAGTCAAAACAGTGTTAGTGAAATCAGACAGTGATGTCAAGGATCGAGGTGTGGTATGAAGTTGACATTCCAGTTCATCCCAAAGTTGTTCAGTCGGGTTGAGGTAAAGTTTGAAGTTGTTTCTCACCAACCATTGACTTTGGCAAATCATGTCTTCATGGCTCTTTCTTTTATGCCTAGCAGCAATGTTACGTTGGGGTGGATTTTAGCCTTAATTCTGCAGCAAATATACACTACAAAAAAGTTGTGCACTGTAAGGTTTTATTGGACTGCTTTCAGCCTTGTTTACAGCACCAAATCTGTTCAGCTGTACAGTGTGATTCAACAGCTGTATTGCAGAGGACAGGAAGACCCTGCAGTGGGTTTTGAGGACAGCAGATTGTAATTGGAACTACACTACCCCACCTCAGTGACATTTACACTGGCAGATTTTGGAGGAGAGCCAGTGGAATTATCAGGGACCCCACACACCCTAGACATCCCTTTCCTCTCCTGTCCTCTCCGGAAAAACATACAGGACACTAAAAACAAAAACTAACAGACTCAAGTACAGCTTTTACCCACAAGCTGTTAAATATGCAACCCCACCACCACCACCGTCACACACACAGACTGAATAACCATCATTCAGACCATCTTCTTGGACGGTGCAATATCACTCTTTAGGTGCAATACTCATGTTTAAGTGTGATACTCATGTTTAAGTGCAATACTCATATTTAGAGCAGGTCTTGAACATCATATAACATTTTAGCATCATGTTAGTAAGTTACCTTAGTTGTCTTTGTGTGTACTTTTTACAATTGCTGCTAAACAGAGTGCTGCTAAACTGATTTTCATTGTTCATGCAACAGGTGACAATATAGATCTCTCTATCTTTATCTTTATCTTTAGCAAATATTCATGGCATTATTTTAACAAACTTAAGCAACATCGTAAAGTTTACTTTACTTTATTCAACATTTTTACTGACATCTTGAATTGAAGTCTTCTTCTGCACATCCCAGTGACAGCCAGTAGGGTTAAGGTCAGGACTCTGTGATGCCAGGTCATGTGTGAAAATGATTCCTCATGCTCCCTGAACCACTATTTTACTATTTGAGCCCCAATTTTATATCTGTGCCTTCAGGGAAGGAAAAGTATATTGATGGAATAATCTGCTTTTTCAGTACATTCAAATCATCAGCTGACTTCATTCAATTGCCACATAATGATGCTGAGTCTCGACCTGACCAACTGAAGCAATCATTGCAATCACTGCAATCATGGTCATTACATGCAGTAATCAATTATAAAAGTGGTCCAGGAATATATGAGAGTGCACAATTTTTTTTGTCCAGGTAGTGTAGTGTGCAGTTGTGTGTCTCTAACTATGTGGAAACAGTTTCGGGAAGTTTGATAATACAGAGTTTGATAATACAGGGTCCACATGAGTTTGGCCATGTTGTGTATTTCTTGAATGCTGTGTCTGCTAGATGGGTGTTTCTAACACTGACATGTTCGCCATCATTGATTTAATTGGATATCACCTTCAAATCTAACCTCTCTTCACCAGGTTGCCACCTCACAACTGTTCAAAAAATAGCAAAAAATGTAATATCTAAATATAATTGCTGCACCTCAATCATCATTAATTTTAGTAATTGGTTTCCTGGTTGGGCTATGGTGGATTCAAGGTGGTGAATTCTATCCTGGGGCATAGGGAGTAATGTGGGAATATACCCTGAATGGAATGCAAGTCCATCTCAGGACACTCTTCACACCTCTTAATCTTGGTCAGTCTGCCTACTAACATGCTTTTGGGAGGTGGGAGGAAACCAGAGAACACAAAGATGTGCTCAAAAACTGCCCACAGAAAGTAACCCGAGGTCAAGATTGAATCGGGATCCCAGAAGTAGTGAGGCATCACCATGCTACCTCAACACTACAATCTTATTCCTTATTTCTGCTTTTGCACTGTGATCACAGAAATAGGGCTTATAGTCTTCCTGCCAGATGCAGACAGAAATAGCTGTGCTTTTAGTTTCCATAACTAAGACACAATCCTCTTTCCATTTATGATGTGTGTGCAGGTCCTTCATGACCATATCGCCTACCGCTACGAGGTCCTGGAAGTGATTGGGAAGGGATCATTTGGGCAGGTCCTCAAGTGTTTGGATCATAAGACAAATGAGATGGTAGCCATCAAGATCATTCGCAACAAGAAAAGGTATTTTACAATAGAAATGATTTCTCCTTCAGTTTCAGGACAGCAAAGCATAATTTGAATGTTACGGTTGAACATATATGTTTTTAATAGTCATTCTAAAGGCATACTAACCCAAATAATTGGACAGATATGAGACCTGATATGGCCTGTTACATGCTAAGGAAGGGTCTCACCCGAAACATTCGTGTGGCAGTAAAAATTTTTAATCGTGGAGTGCTGTCCTGTGTATATATTTCAGGAATATTTCTTTGCATATTCTAAAAACATTCTCTAGTAGCTACTTTGTTAGCCACTTTTAAGCAGAACACCCTCATAGTCCATTATTGATTTCTTTTTGTTGTTGTCGCCTTTGCTTTGTAACTAAACCACATGTTACCATGGCATGCTGAGAGTGTTAAAAGATACCCGCTCATATCACTTTACCATTCTTTCAAGGCTTTTCAGCATGCATCATGCCCTCGTGAATTGATAGAGATGACATCAGGCTTACCACCTTTCAATAATGCAATAGACAAAACGAGAGCTTAGTGGCTGCCTTACTGTCTGCAGACTTGAGTGTTATAGGAAGAAGGGCAGGAAGTAACGGCTTAAGGTCTTGCTGCTATTATAGTGCTAAAACGGTCTGACTTTGCTTATGAATACAATGTTATTTTATTTATTAAAGAGCAGCATGTGAAATTGTTTTATTAGTTTATAGTTACATTTAATATTATAAAATCAAACAAGTTCCTGTTATCCTTTTAGATTACAGCTGCTATAAACAATTGCTCTTTCTCCAGACTCTCTTTTTACTTTATTGCATTTTTCCATGTGCTAATTCCTTTGTTCTGAAGACTTGCCTGTTTCAGAAATCTCTAGCTTTACCGTTGACTATTACAGGCAGTGACACTTGAGATTTCTTCCAAAATTGATAAATTAGCTATCTACTATTAGGAAAATATCATTATCATTTTCATACAACTGAGCAATTGAGGGTTAAGGGCCTTGCTCAAGGGCCCAACAGTGGTGATAGTGGGGATCTAACCGCTGACCTGCGGATCAGTAACCAATCGCCTTAACCACTAAGCCACACTGCCCTTTTGACCAGTCAGTACTGCACACGCCTGATTTGACATGGGCGGGGAATCTTGGTCTTAAATTGTGCTAAAGTCAACACCTCTTGGAATCAGTCACACATCTAAAACTGTACATGCCTCTCCTCATGATAAAAAATAAGCTACTTCATGCAACCACTCATTCGGAAGTGCTCGTTTTATTGTATATTTACATTTTAGTTTATATGTTCTGTTATTTTACTCCAACAGCAGCTCTTTTTACATTTATGCCATTTGTTATGTTTATGTTCAGCAGCTGCGCCATGAAAATATTAAGAATATCCTAAGATACACCAACACTGTAAAAAATAATAATAAATTAAGAAAACTCAAAATTATAACGCAAAAAAGTAAGGCAACAAATAACATAACCCTCTTAGTTTTGCCTCTACATTTTGACTTTAAATTCTAAGTTCTGTTAATTTATTAAAATATTAGTTTTAGGTCTTCTGAAAACTATAAGTTAGTCTAACTAAAGAAGAGTTAACTGACACACACAAAAAAAGACCCTTTTAATACTGCTGACCAACACTATAAACGCATTTATGGGTCAATTACATTGAAGATATGTATCAAAATGCACCAAAAATACCAAAATACCATGAAGTGACTTGTATTTTTTTTACTTTTTCAGAAATGAACTAAAATTGTTGAAACCCTTCACAACATCCGTTCAGGCAACATTACTATATTTTTATTACATGGTTTCCTCACTCATTAACAGCCAAAATAGAATAACTATCATCCATTCAAACGCCTTCCAAGGACCCTCCTGTGTGGAGTTTGCATGTTCTCCCTATGCTTGTATGGGTTTCCTCCTTGTGCTTTGATCTTCTGCGGTCCAATGACATGTACTTTTAAATGCCCATAGGTGTGAATGTGAGTGTGAATGGTTGTTTGTTAGTCCTGTTATATATTGGAGACCTGTTCAGGGTTTAACCCTGCTTCTCCCATGAAGTCAGCTCCAGCTTCCCCATGATTGTGATATGAAATGGTATTGATGATGGATGGCGAGTATTTGCCAGTTTATTTTCTACAGATAAATATTGTAGATTTTGTAGGTTAGTTTTAGATGTTAGAAACGTGGTCACAGGTTAAAGAAGAATGTAACCGGATGTTACCTTTGTACCTGTACATACATATGCATTTCTAAATGTAATATCATTATAGCAGAATTGTAGAGCTGTACATCCCTATAGCCTATACTTTATAATATATATATATATATAGTATGTGGGAAAAATAATAGTACTACAATTTAATCCCGACAAGCCTCTTTTGTGGTTGCCCACTCATCAGGGGATTTAATAAGAACATTCTTTTATCACAGTTATATACAATCATGCAATATATATCAATCATACATTTGAATGGTGTGCTTTCATTTATGCAGTGTCAAGTGGTTCAGGTGTTGCCTAGGAGGGCTTTGTTTCTGTGGTGGCAGGAAGACACAAGTTCGTTATGTTTATTGAGT
>JAOUQZ010000001.1:29493311-29504149 GCA_028564935.1 Neosilurus hyrtlii
GACTAGAACCGAACCGGTGTGACGCAAAACCGAGTAGTTTATGTTTCCCCTTAATGCCCTCGTTAGGGTTTGAGTGACAGGATGAGATTCGAGACGAAGCCAAGATGTAGAGATGATGAGGATGATGCATAGGCACAGAATTCCAGAATAGCGTTGCTAGGCAACAGGGGCATCCCGGAGATGGGTGATGAATTATGAAGGGCACCCCGGCTTTCCCGCTTCTGTGAGCGTGTGTGTGAGAGAGACAGACTGGTATTAAAATAGATAATTAGACAGAGGTAGAGAGGTAGCGAGCGCGAGAGAAAGAGAGGATTAGAAAGAAAAGAGACAGGAAGTAAAATTGTGTAAATGATAAATCACTTCCTTCCTCATTAACGTTCCAAAAAAAGTTCCTCATTTTGAAACTCACTGTCGCCGTGTTTCTGCTTCTGCACAGGAACCACGCTATAGACACGCCATCGACATGCACAAGGCGATGTTTATACTGACATGTGAGGGACGTGTCCTGTAGGGGCCCTCTGTGGCATTAAACCCACCAGAATAGATGAAGGATGATAAAAACGCAGCGCTCGTCCTGTCTTTTACTTTCGGAATAAAAAGCAGAAAATAACACAGATGGAACATGATTTAGGGAAAACAGATCTGCTGCTTTAAAAATAAATATACGTGATGTCACGTGACGATTTCTAAAGGGACTGAGAGCGTTTCGGAAGGATTTGAACTACAGGATTTAAACCGGTCGCTATAATGAACTACAGTCTCTCGCTTTATATATTTATAATAACACAATACCCCCACCGTAGATTCAGGTTAAAATATGTCGGAGGAAACGCAATGCTAGAGACGCGCGGCGGTGCCGTATAGTTACGTTTCTGGAGAGGTGCGTTTTAGGGTACGGCGTGGATTGGTCCCAGGAATATGAATGAGTATTAATACAGGAGGAGATGAACAAGTGAGTTAGTGAATGGAGGTATTGTTTGGTAGAAGAGATCACCTGTAGAGGGAGTGATAGATCCGCGTTTTCAATTCTCACCTCTGCAGGTGGAGATGCGTTTTCATTCAGCTAGGGTTCTTCTCATGTGTGTGTGAGAGAGAGAGAGAGAGAGAGAGAAAGACAGAGAGAGTGAGATTTTGAACTCTTTTCTCTCTGGGTGTTTTAATTAACTTGAGTTTTACTGATACTTCCTGTTTGCTGTTAGCCCCGCCCCTTTTGTTTGATGGACATTGGATTTAAGAAGTTATGCATGAAGGAGTTTAGGATTCCTTTCATCAACTTTCTGGCTTATAATCTCTACAAACAGTCGTATCATACACACACACACTAGTTCAGTGAGAGAGTGTGTGTGTGTGTGTGTGTGTGTGTGTGTGTGTGTGTGTGTGTGTTTGAGATCCTCTCTTATTGCAAAGTCAATAAGCGAGAGGAGAAAGATAAGGATAAATATGGAAAGGATTGATGAAGATGCTGCACTTCCTGTTTTATAATTCATATCCTGTGTGTGTGTGTGTGTGTGGATCAGGATCCCTGGGCGTCTGAATGACAGGAGGACACCATTAGGGGAACTGAACTGGATTTTCACCGCCATCACAGACACTATTGCGTGGAATGTCCTGCCTAGAGGTCAGAGGTCACTTTTTTTTTGGTCAGACACTCACACACACACAAGCGCATACACCCACACGCGTGTGCACGTGCAAATGCTACTTTCCATTAGTTGTTAACATCTGTTAGCATTGTAGCTTCGGTTCGTCCCTTCTTTACTCCCGTAGGGGGAAAAAAATCACATGACTGTAACCTTGCAGAAACCCCGCCCCCCTTTATAAGGCACAGTCTCCGCCCACTCTGTGTATCAGTTGGAAAAAGAACAACAAACAGCGTGAATCTATGAACACGTCAACCAACCTGCTGTGTTGGTTGTGTACGATCTTCACTGGTAGCGCGGAACACCCCTGCAGGGGGTTTTAGAGGACCAGGACAGGACGAGGTCAAGAGAAGTTCTGATTGTGTACCAGGAGACACGAAGCACAAAATGTAAAGACCTTAGAACAAACCTCGTCACGTCTGAAACCATGTCTTAGACGTTTGTGACCGGGAATCGCATCACTTCCTGTCTTTAATTAACATGGAAGAGGGCGTAATGGGGAAAAAAAACAGCCTGGGTTTTAATCTCACACACACACACACACAGAGTATATATTGCAATAACATAATTAGATTTGATTAGATTTTATTAAATCTCACTGACGGCATTAAGGTTAATGAATGTTAATAGTATTATTCATGAACGGCTGAAAGAAGGCAGTTCTCCAGTTATTGGAATCTGAATGAGGAAACTGAGGGAGGGAATGGTGTGAGTGTGTGTGTGTGTGTGTGAGTGTGTGTGTGTGTGTGTGTGTGTGTGAGAGAGAGCGATGGTGTATGAGTAAATAAATGCTGGGTGCTGATGATAATTAAATCCGGAGTGGTTGTGGTGTTAACGTGGTGCTGTATGGATATTTATGTCCTGATTAATATTCTGATTGTAAAAATATCGTGATGTCATTTTCAAGTCGTATCTTCCAGCCCTATTTTTTTGGGATATTTTTATTGTAATTTCTTATAACTTTATTTAGTTTTATATCACTGATATAAAATGGAGAGGTCTTTAATCCGCATCTCGCTGCAGATCTTTTTCAGAAACTCTTTCGTCAGGATCTGTTGGTTGCGAGTCTGTTCCGGAACTTCCTATTGGCCGAGAGAATCATGAGGTCATACAACTGCACTCCGGTTAGCAGTCCCAGGTTACCGCCCACCTACATGCACGCTATGTGGTAAGCGTACACACACACACACACACACACACACACACACAGAAACAGATAGGCTCCACCCCCACAGAGCCTGAACCACTATAGTTTTGTTTAATTACTATTAAATAAGTTTAACCTTCGATAAATTGTATTCTTTATGTTGTGTGTGTCTGTGTGTGTTTGTGTTGCAGGCAGGCGTGGGATCTGGCAGTGGATATTTGTCTCTCTCAGCTCCCTACCATCATCGAGGAGGGCACAGCGTTCAGGGTGCGACCCACTGACATCACACATCACGTCAACAATCATTAATGAATAATGAGTTTACATAAAACACCTTTATATAAAATGTGTGTGTATGTATATATATATATATATATGTGTGTGTGTGTGTGTGTGTGTGTGTGTGTGTGTGTGTGTGTGTGTGTGTGTATATATTCTTGAATATATTTTTGTTTGTTTGTTTTGCATTGTTTCTAGGTTCCACCAACAGGCTCTGGTCGAGCTGAAGATTCTGGATGCACTGCGGCGGAAAGACCGAGACAGCTGCCATAACGTCATCCACATGAAGGAGTATTTCTATTTCCGCAACCACCTCTGCATTTCCTTTGAGCTCCTGGGGTGAGCAAATGCATCACAATACTGATTTTCCTGACCTTAAGAATTTGTAGTTTTTTATGAATGCCAATATGTCAATACGAGCAAAGCGGTAATGGAGTTAGGAAAGCCATTTTCTTTTTCCGGCAATTTAGAGGGCCATGATGCAGACTGTTACTGTCTGTCTGAGAGTTCTTTTTTAATCATGTAAATGCGAGAAATTACATATTTTTGTCTCCATTTATAAAACACATATTATAATAACTACAGTTTTGTGGATATTTTAAATTCATCCATGATGTTAACAAGAATTGGATAGGTATCCTTTCCAGTGACGACTTCCTTGATAAAGTGATCGATTAGCGCCTTGGAAAACTAAAACAGCTCCAGTGTCAGGTATCCATGACCTTCAAGACTGAGACGTTTGCTATCTTGTCTCACGTTACTGTCAGCAGTTCTTTTACTTAATGCCTTGATTACGTGCTATCTCTTTTCTGGTCTGCTCATGGTGTGAAGGCTCTGGTTACGCCGGGCCAGAGACAGGGCTGTTCACGGCTGCTGTTGCAGTCCTCCTTATTGCCAAAGATAACTTTTTCACCACCGCTCTTTAAGTACTCACACTAATGCTAGACAGTTAACACAGCATTTAGAAGGATTTCACTTTTATCTGCCAAATCTGCAACATATGGTTAATTATAATAATTTGGCCCCAAGTCTAGAAAGTTTGTTTCCTGAGCTACAGTTTGAAGTTCTGTGACTCTCTGTTGCCCTCTCGAGGAGGAAATAGGTTATGAAGGGAGCTGGTCATAAGTTTATATTCTATTAGTTCTTCATATGCTTATTCTACTGCATAAAAATATTTCACAGAGATTAGTTTAAACTTTCATTTGCTAAAACTGATCCAATCTGTTATTATCTCCGCCCAAAACAAAGTTTTGTAGGAAGTATTGTAATCACTGGTGTTTGTGAGTTAATTTGTCTGTTAGCAAAATTCTGACCACAACCATATGCAGATTTTCACTAAGCTCGGTGGAGACACTGTTGTACCCGATTCCCAAAGATTATTTGATTTTAGAATACCAAGGTTAAAGGTCAATGTCAGAGCAAGGTCACAAAGCTTTTGAGATTGATCATTGACATGCCATTCTGTGGAACACTGTATGGAAACCATATATAAACTTTCAAATATCTTTTTGACCTTGAGTAACCTTGAAACCCCAGCCATGCTGCAGGGCAGAGGTACCCTGCACTGTATGAGTACCCCTCCAGTTCTTATGTTCTTTAACATCTATTTTCCCTCTAAAAGTCATCAAAATGTGTTCCATTTTTTAATCCATATACACTGGCCAATTTCACTGAGATACACCTGAAGATAATAAAATACCCCTGCAGCTTTTCACATGTTTCAACTGGTGGTAGAGAAAAACTCCCAAATGTACAGTTACATCCTCGTGCTTGGCCCATCATTGGCCCAAATGATCGATACATTTGCATGTTAGTTTGATTCAGGAAAAGAAATGATTGTTCTTAGTTGTTAGCCTGTTGTCTAGTTTCATACAGACTTGACTGGCTGTGAAAATCACAAGGCTGCAAGTGAGCTGGAGACAAATCTCATTTTCTTCTTAAGTTAATGGCATATTACAATAGCCTATTGGAGACGTAAGGAGACAAACCATGGTCGAAAATTAAATACACACACCCTTAGCAAAATACAGCCAGCATGTTTTCTCTTTCATTCCTCACATGTGTGTATGCAACACTTTTACATCTTTTTTATTTTACTTCACACTACATTTTTTCATCACTGGTGTCTTTTATTTTAATGCAGGGCGAACCTGTATGAACTGATCAAGAAGAACAACTTCCAGGGCTTCAGTTTGGCTCTGATCCGACGCTTTGCACACTCTTTGCTCAAGTGCCTGCAGATGCTACACAGGGAGAAGATCATCCACTGCGATCTCAAACCGGTGAATCCCCTCTCCTCCACTTTTCTGTACTCTTCTCCAAACTTTACTCTTCTCAACACTCCAGTGTAAAATAACATTAATACTTTTAATACTCTGTGTTTAGTTCAGCTCATTTTCTGTGTCATGTCTGATTTTCTTTTACAGCTACATCATTTGTATTCCCTTTTTATACAACATTTCACTATGTACAGAGGTACAGAATATCTGATTCAGGATGATTTTAATCAGTAGATGACATCTAAAGTCATTTTCAACCCATAAAATATGCATAATCTATCACTAATTCTGTCCATATTAACACCAGTATTGATATGTTTCATCACAGTTCAGTCATAGCATTATATTTTAACATTTGTAGTGATTATATATATATATACCTTTATTGATGTGTGCACATCCTTTTTGGTCCCAAATATCATATTTGTATCTTATTGTACTTGTCAGGAGAACATTTTGCTGTCCCAGCGAGGGCAGGGAAATATCAAGGTGGTTGACTTCGGATCAAGCTGTTATGAGCAACAGAGAGGTTAGAAACTGCTAACATGCTAAGTAATATGCTGTATCACTATGCAGTCACACTAAAGCTCATTTTCCTAATCTAATATGATCACACACTTTTCTGGTTTTCATGCGGTTCTGCTACCAGTCTACACTTACATCCAGAGCCGCTTCTACCGTTCTCCTGAAGTGATCCTGGGCCACCCTTACAGCATGGCTATAGACATGTGGAGCTTGGGCTGCATCTTGGCCGAGCTTTACACTGGATACCCGCTTTTTCCTGGGGAGAGCGAAGTGGAGCAAATTTCCTGCATCATGGAGGTCAGACTGTCCTAAGATAATAACTATATTCTAAATGCAGTTTTATGATGCAGTTATTCACTTGCAGTCATGCAAGTTCCTGTTCTGATGTCTCTTTGCATGGTAAATCATACTAGAATACTACAGTGTTACAGTGCAGTGTCAAATCTGGTAATATAATTTACAATTACGGTAAATATCACTGAATGTGGTGGCAGTGTAATTGGGATGATATCATTACATCACATTAACTTAGATGATCAATTAGGAATTTTAATAATAAGTGTACCAGATTTGCAAAATATTTAATTATTATTAATTTTCAAATGGGAGGTGGATACATTATTATCAATCAAGAATTGATAGGTACGGAATGGGATTAAATAAGACTATTCTTCTTCACATTCCTTTTCAGATATGTTACAGTTGACAGTTTCCTTTGCTTCATGCTTTTCAGTGTTAATTATTATTATTATTTTTTTAATTGTTGTTGTTGTTGTTGTTGCTGTTATCATTGTTATTATTATTATTATTATTATTATTATTATTATTATTTAAGGTTTTTTTGTTTAATTTTATTAGTCATTTTGTTCAATTGTTTTTGCCTGCTGCTTTTACATATTTGAAATAATCATTATTTATTCATTCATTCATATTCATTTGCCTCTGGCGAAGTAAATATCAGTCAATAATCTGTTCAATAGACTGGTTACTATTCTAGAGCCTGAGCCAAATCATTGTTTTAGTATATATTACACAGGATCATATAATAAAGGCAACCTAAAATGAGATTTTTATGGTTGAATTTGACATTTTTAAAACAGTGGTCAGTGGTCATAAACTCCATTACAGCATCTTTTGAAATTTTTGTTTCCCTGTGTCTACTAAGGGAGTTTGTCACCGTCACCGCAGGCTTGCTCATTGGGATGTGTAGGGTTTGTGGAGAAATGTTTAAATTCTTTACAACAATGTCAATTGTAAAATAATGCTATACAAACAAAACTGAAATGAAATGGAAAAGTCAATTCAACATATGATAAATGTAGCATTTTCAACAGAAATGTTGCTAAAAAATGTCCATGTCAATCTATTCTTCTCGAAAATTGTTACACACAGACACCCTAACATGAAAAGCTTTATGAAAAAATAAATTCTTCCTGTGTAAACTATTGGAAAAAGTGTTGAAGTTCCATACCGTGATACCTATAAATTTTACCAGATATTTTTTCACAGTACACAACAACTTTTGCATTTGCAATTTTAGACATAACTATTGGTGTCCCATCAAGTTACATCCACAACTACTGTATTTCAAAAATAGAGAATGGACCCAGGACTGTGTGGTCTATACTTTCAAAGTTATTAGCTTTCCATCTATGTGTTGATGGAAATTTGTTTGCATTGTTAGATATTCTTCAGAGAAAGGATAAAATTTCGGATTATTTTATGGTTTCGCATCAATTGTTATTATATTAAAGGCATTAATATAGAGTAAAGATGGGAGTTTCAAAACTACAGGGGTGTCATTTTTGAAAAATATGCACTTATGCACTTAACATGCGAAGATGAGGCCCTTGTCACATCCAAACTGTCTTGTCAAGTAACAAGTCCTTTATGACACGTTTTTCTTTTTAGAAAATTTTGGAAAATTCCTAGTTTGATTTTTGAGTCCTCATGTAACACAGTTGTCCCACTTGGTGTGGACTTACCCAGTTATTAGATGAAGTGAACTTTGGAGTTCATTAAAAATTATTCAAAACCAAAGTATTGTTTAGAAGAATTAAAATAAAATTTATACAATGAAACTTTTTGGAGACAAAATTTATTAGTTTTTCATTGAATTTAATAGTTCATTGAAATATTTATGCTTGTAGGTGATGGGCTTGCCTCCAAACGACTTCGTTCAGACTGCATCCAGACGAAGGTTGTTTTTTGGTATGTTTATATTTCCATTAATACTGTATGTAATTAATCTAGAACAGCTCCTGATGCAGCAGATTTACTCTGGACTATAGCATACTGTATATTCAAATGGTTATTTTGTCTGTTCATGCAGATTCAAAAGGAAATCCACGAAATGTCACAAACAGCAAGGGGAAAAAAAGGAGACCCAACTCCAAGGATCTTGCCAGTGTACTGAAGACCAACGATCCTCTGTTTTTGGACTTCATTAGGCGGTGCCTTGAGTATGTACATCTAAAACTTAATCAAAGTTTTACTCAGCCCTGTGTAAGATATTCAAACATATCTGTTAAGGCTGTGGGGAAAAGAGTGTACAATAACGAGTAGAGTAACTGTTTCATTATATCCTTTATCCAGTGGCTTGTAGCATTTTTATTTTATGATTAAAATTTTAAATGATCAAATAATATTTCTGCTTGTTAATATTTCTGCTCAATTGCATCTCATGCACCTTGTCAGCTAAATAAATCCTAACAAACAGGCAAACTGAAACTAAAATGAATTCAGAAAAGTGTTATGTAAAGTGAAAATGAACTCAGTGAAAAGCCTGTCTGTCCGTGTATCTACAGTCCTCCCGAACCTTGGGGGTCCCACAGATGGTAACCAAGAAAATGCTTGAGATAAGTGCTCTGTATGTGCTCTGTGATAAAGATAAAGATATGGGTGCTCTCAGTGCAAAAAAAATGTGTTTGGTGGACACAAACCTTCATTCTTGAAATAAAAAAAAACTATATTTTTATAATAGAATACTTTCATTTCTAATTTTATTGCTTTTTAGTATTTTTGGGAAAGTATGTGGAGTAGAGTAGGACTTGCAAATCACTCAGCCATTTTTGTTTTTCTGTATTCAGGGTGCATGAGCTCACATCGTAGTAGTAGAGTATTCTCCACTCATATCTAGTGGGTGTGGATAAAATATATAATAATAAAATAGCTTGAATATTATTTTATCCATTCATCAAAATTTTAATAAACAGATGATATAATAAGCTTGATACGAAACACCAGCCAAACACCTGACAGGGTTGATCTGAGAACTCCCTGAGTAGGTGTAGCATGATATTCTAATGAACATGCTTGATTGACTTCTCACTATTGAAGATCAATAATATAAACCAAGCATGTTCAAGATGTACAAATCTAGTAAATAATAGAGAAACGTAAGCCTTGATAGTAATCTGTGTACAGTACAAGCAAGTTTTGCCCAATATTAGCCTCATCTACTTTACAAAAAAAGGAAGGGAAATATTAACTAAGCACATATAAACACTGGAAAGTCGCAAATTCTTCACAGTTTGCTTTGAGTATTGTATGAACAAGAGTAATTAGAACGCACACTACCAGTTCCTTCTATTTGAATGTTATAGTACAAAAAAATGTGGGGGTTTTTTTGTTTGTTTGTTTGTTTTGTTTTGTTTATTTATTTTTCTTTATGTGGCAGATGGGACCCTGTGAAACGCATGACTCCGGATGAGGGCATGCAGCATGAGTGGATCCACGAGGGCCGGCTTAACAAGCTCCGCCCTAAAACAGGACCAATCAGAAAATCTGGAGAAAGTGACACCAACCAGGAGTACAACTTCCGCAGGACAACCTCCAACAGGACTGGTACAAGTCAATATTCTCTATTGTCAATATAATTTGGTTTATTATATTAGTCACGTGTTGTTAAAGGAAAATAATAAACTTTACAGACATGATTTTCTTCTGTGTTCATGTAGCATGTAGGCTAAACGTCTCAATGAAATCATACTCCTGTTAGCTCCACAGCACATGTGGTGCTCCACTCCGTTAGCCCATTTAAAAGCACACAGCTCACCTGAACACCTGAACTCTGTCATCGTTGACTTGTGTAAATATAAATGAAAACTCTCATTTTATTTTAATTTTCCTTACGTTTCTTCATAGTCATGTCATGTCATGTCACTTTCTGAACCGCTTATTCCTAATTAGGGTCACGGGGAGGCTGGTGCCCATCTCAGCCGACTCTGGGCGAGGGCAGAGTACACCCTGGACAGCTCGCCAGGCCATTGCAGGGCAAATTTCTTCATAGTAAATGGTTTAAATAGATGCTGTTGCACATCTCTTAAGCCAGATTCACACAGGAAGTGACAGGCGACCATGCTAAGTCAATGACTGTGCATAAAACATGTGATGAGAGGCGATGAGAGGTGAAATTTTCTCAAGTGACATGAGGTGGGCAGGCACGAATGTTAAGTGAGCTAAAGGTTTATTTGATGTGATTTGAGCGATTATCAGTTAGCTTAAAGATACCATTGACTGGCAGATCATAATCTAGGAAGAGTTAAACATATATAAAGTTATACTCACAAGAAATGCGGACATGTGTTTGTGGTTTCCATACGGAAACCTTTGGCAAACTTTTGATCAATGTGGCCATGGTTGGGGCCACATTTATAAAAATGTCTGCATTTGCAGTTTGCAGTTCATGATACACGAGAGTCTCCATTCTATACTTGCCGTGTAATAATATTAATGATAATTATAAGCTATATATGATTATAATATGGGTCAACATAAATTAAAATAATATAAGATAATGATAATAAATGCTCTCATGGACCTACTGTAAGGAGCTAGCGCAGTGCTGCTCACCGTTTCACTGGAAACGTTTTTTCAAAAATTCAAATTTAAATTCAAATTTATTCGTCACATACAAATTATACACAGTACAATATGTAGTGAAATGCTTAGTACGACTGTCCAGAA
>JAOUQZ010000001.1:29504249-29516021 GCA_028564935.1 Neosilurus hyrtlii
CACAGTCATGGGTGTACAAAGAGTACAGCAGGGGGCTCAGAACACAGCCCTGGGGGGCTCCGGTGCTGATGGTGCTTTTTGAGCAGGAAACATAGGAGGGAGTTACATAGGTAACGAGAGTTCAGTGGCAAATCGATTTGCTTGTTGCTTGCACCTGTCAGCAGTGGGAGCTCACCTGTGTCTGTCATTCAAAACTTGATTTAGTGTTTTTTGCTTAGTTGCCTGTGTAGTAGGTACGAAAACATTTGTGCACCTCAGGCTTGGTGGATGCTGCTAAAATGAACATTTAGCTTTATCTGTGTTGCCTTCAGTGCATAACTGTTAATTATTATATCCTTGCTCCTAAACAGTTTTTATATCTGATTATGTGGTGAGCCCTCCAAACATGTCCACGTGTAGTAAGAATTCCCATAAAGTGATAACCCAAATAACTTTTTTTGTGCTAAATGAAATGTTAAAGTTCATGTCAAATATAAATGCAAAATATTTTTTGTTAATCAGCCATTTCTCAGATGCAGCTCAGTTTTTAATGTAGAGTTTAGAGGCTGTACATCTCTGATTTCTCTTATACTTCTCACCACAGCAGAAAAATCAGGCTCAGACGACACACCGAGGAAAGAAAACTTAGCCAAAGGAGATAAAAGAAAGACTGCAGAGCGCCTGCGACCAATTGGGGCATCTGTGGAGGAGGAAAACAGTGAAGGCGTGGACAACACTGCAGACAGCAAAGACAGCCAAGACAGCAAACCAGAGAGCAATCTACAAGGCAGCTCAGAGAGGAAATCAGACAGCAGTGAGCGCTCCGTCGAAATCATCATCCAACATCAGTCTCAGTCGGCATCAAGCACAGAATCGGAGGAACAGGAGCCTCACACTCTACCACCCGTCCTTTAACTTCATCATTTTCAGATCATACAGAAGTTTGGACAGTAATGCCATGCGCAGTGACACTGAGTCAGAAGGTGTGTTTAAAGCATTTATTTAAAGCATTTGTACATATTAGAGACCTAGATGTCTGACAGAGGATGAACTAAGAACAATCAGCCATTCATTTTCTGAACCACTTAATCCTAATTCGAGTCACAGGGAGGCTGGCGCCCATCTCAGCTGACTCCGGGCGAGGGCAGAGTACACCCTGGACACCTCGCCATGCCATCACAGGGCAGAAACATGCTGACGGCTATGCAGCCTGCTCTTGTCGAAAACCAGCAATGGTTCCTTTACATGCCTCTCACCACAGACACATGGCCGGCCTTTGATAACCCAGTTAGCTGCACTGGGGGGACAGCAATGACATCCCGTTGATAGTGGGGCTTGAACCCCCATCCTTAGGATCAGTAATCCAGCGCCCTACCACCAGGCCACCACTGCCCCACTAACAACATGCATAAACATATTATTTACCATGAATTATAGAGTTATTTTTTAGGGAAAAGGATGAAAAGAGCAAAATCCAATTAACCACCCATTACCTATACCGATTATTCGGGTCACTAGGGAAGGAGCCAATCCCAGCAATTCACAGCTATTTACACTCATATTCACAGCTGTGGGTGATTTAGAGTTGTCAGTTGACCCAATGTGCTTGCCTTTGGACTGTGGGTGGAAACCCAGAGCACCTAAAGGAAACCACAGGGAGAAAATAAAAATAAGCACAGAAAGTTCCTTTGCCGAGATTCTTGTTGTGAGGTGACAGTGCTAACCACTGAGCCACTGTGCCGCCCAAGAGCAACATATATTCAATTTAATTAAAACAATAATAATGTAACACTTTCCACAGACTTTCGATATTTACATAGCATAACACACCACTGTTTACTGTAGTGTAGGTTACAGTTTGCTAGCTACTGACAGATTTGGAAACTAACAAGCAGCTCAATACCTAGCTAGCTTCCAGAAGTTTCTGGAAAGGGCATTTTGAATGAACATTATAAAAAAAATCATGGTAATTAAAAGAATGTAAAAATGTAGTAAATAGAAAAAGAATCAGATTTTGTTTTCTCCATGAAAAATGTAGCATGCTAAACATAGCATTCAGTGCAAAATGTTATTGAAAATCTCAAAGTGAATCTGAGGCAAATGATGAACTGCATAGCTTTTGTGCACGTTTTTAAACACGACAGCGAGTTTTTTTTTATATGACTTGATCACCTCTGTCAATTTTTTAAATATAGGAAGCTAATGTAGCCAGTGAAAGTTTAGCTAGCTGATTTTGCTAGGGATTGCTAGACAGTACATACAATACCAAACCTAGCATCCTTTACTCTCATTAAAGTGTTAAGGCAGTGAAAAACTTGTAACACAAATATGATTTTGTTGTTAGAGTACCTATTATGATGTTAATTTCTATTTTAGTTTTATTTTTTGGAAAACAGGGAATATGTTTACTTTTTGGCCATGTACGGAGCAGAAAGAACACGCTAATATGGCTGTGTTGTGTTTGGTTATCTAGGTCTCTAATATACATACAGTACACTGTATATGATGCTGAGTTGTACCGACCTTGTGCCGATCCTTTGATTTACTTGTGAAGTAGAAAAAGCCTTTCTGGAAAAGGATAATTAGAAATCAATCTACATTACAAAAAAAATCCTCCCTCCTAGAACTTTTTTTTTTTTTTTAACTTTAGCAACTTTTTCTTACCAACTACTGCTCTAAAGCACTGATTTCACCATTGGTTAATAAATAGTGTAAAATCATTATCATTATCCCTATTATATGTATGTTATAACCATAAAGAAAGCAAAGCATTTTTTGTGTTAACATTATATGTCAGCACTCAGAAAACCAACACACCTTTCTGTAATACACTGCATCATGTTCTCATGTAAATAGTTGACAGGTCTGATTGTCCCTCTGTGTTAGGTATTTACGCAACCATGCGCTCAAAGCAGCTGGCTCACCCTTCCCAGAATCCTCTGTATCAAGTAGCAAGTCACAATTTTCTAGCAGTATTCCAAAAACAATCTGCAACAATTCTCTGACATTCTAAGCCAGCTAGGCATTATCTGTCCTGCTTATCTGCCAGGGTTACAGATGAAGCTGGAGCCAATTCCTGCTGACTTCGTGTGAGAGGCAAGGTTGAAAAATAATGAAAAACATCTAACAGTATAATCTCGGTAAATAAAAGATAAGTAACTCAAAGTGAAAGATGTAATTTTTTAAATATTTGAAGTAAAAATATAAAAGTTTGCATGGTTGTCTGCTTATGACAAAACAAAATGTTTGTATTAATGTTTGGTTGCCATACAGTTTGTATAGCTTACATTAAATTCCTGTTAATTCTCAAATATTAAGTTTATTTCTATAGAAATTCCCATTTACAAATTGTTATAATTCCAAAATGTTTCTGTAAGTTTCCTGGACATTTTCCAGCCTTTTGCAATCCTAGAAACATACTTTAGATTGTAACGGCTCAGTATTCAGTTAGCTGAGGATGCAGAGCGCTAGCGGAATAGTGGTCATGTGCATTCAGAGTGTACTGGTCTGTATGTTAACAAAAACAGCAAACTGGATTCTGGGTAAGGTGAGCCGGCCCATTTAATGACAATTTTTTATACACAAAAATCGTTTCTTACTTTTACTGAAGATTAGGCTAAATACCAAAGAAACTTTACTGTACAGTATTATCTGCATGGTTAAAAACACGTTATATTCTCTCTCCACTTTACATCATCTTTTTTTTTTGTATTTTATAAAATGTATGTATGTGTTTATTTATTTATTTAGCTTAAGTAAGTTTTGCTTTTAGAAAATTTAGTGCAGTGAGATTGAGCCAACAAGGTTATTGAAAGTTCCTGAGAGTTATTAACATAAGAGATCATAAATATTTGTGTTCCCATAACCCACACCTGGTTCTGATAATCAGCATTTGGTAGGTAATTCTGAACGTTAGGTATTTGGACATATGACTAGGTTGAGCACGATTAACATGTGTTCAGGATATCAGGGTTTTTTTTGTTTGTTTGTTTAGCTTTTTGTTTTGTTTAGTTTGGTTTGTTTGTTTATTTGACATTATTTTATAATTGGAGTGCCATTTAGTCTTAAAAATACATGCATTTAATCATTTGAACCATCTCAAGGTATCTCTTTTTCTACAAGTTGTCTCTGCTAATGTCTGCATTCTGCTCTTAAGTGAGCAACAGGGTTGAATTTTTTTAGCATGGAATTAGCAAATAGAGAATTATTCACAGATTCTAATAATATGTTACTTCTAATAATCCTGTGATATGTTGATAGTGATATGTTTGCAGGTGGCCTCATCACTGAATATAATCACAGAGTATTAATACACTGTTAATGAAATGAAAAAAAGAATGGGGAGATTTTTTTTTCCTGTGATTTTTCTTGTGAAATTCTGAAATATCCAAATACCATCACAACAAAATGACTACTAATGCAACAAACTGACTTTTTGAGATATGCATACATATAAATATAAACCTTACAGCTTTAAAATAGCCCCAAAGATAAACAGATTTGACTAAAATATACCTTAAGTTTAACAAATTTATTCACAAGACTTTCTAAGAAAAAGCAATGGACTCAAAAAATAATTTTGGTGCATTTTGTCATTTTGTGGTCATGGATCACATATTTCATGGGGCAAATGTGTTCAGGCAACAGGTTCGAGTGAATGTTGTGGAATTGAAATGTACATTTTTCATCATCTGTCTTGAATGACTTGTTAGTTAATAATAATGTTTTAAGCATGATCTGTTCGATAGATTCAGATAAAGAATGTTTTTAAGTTTTTAAGAGAAGGAAAGTATTTAAAGAGCTAAGGTAAAGACATGCAAAATGCTGTTTTCTGTAGAATACAGATGTTTTACAAATGGTTTTGGGTTATTTTTCTGAGACATGCAAAGAGGTTGTTATAAAAAGACATGTTTCCTATATTTAAAATGTTTTTGTTTACTTTTTAAAGGTGAAACCCTTACCAATAATATATATACATATTTGTAACAGTACAGGAATACCCATGATGCACTGATAGCACGTCAGGTGAAAATGAAAACGTGACCGTCAAAGATATTATGATTGTATTAGGATTATACTGTATTTATACAGTAATTTATAATTATATTTATGCAGAATTTTAGTATTTATTTATTTCCATTAGTTAACTATTTTGTCATACAAATACAACAAAAACAATTATTTACCTAAAAAACGTTAAAGGGCTATACAACAATATCCACTGATTCTGAGATGAATAATTGTTTTAGTGTATAGTATACTACACGGGAACTCAAAAAAATTTAAAACATTATATATATTTTACATGTTTACGGTGTGTTTTTACATTTTTACCCCTCAACTCAGTGTACCTGATGGGTGCTGTCGTCATGCACAATGTCTTTCCATTTATCCATCCGTCTGTCCACAGTTGCTTTCCACACTGTAACTCAAAATGCCATCACTGATCATAACTACTTCAGTGTGGACGTTGTAACTGTACTACACAAGCCTGTTGATTTTCGCCACGGTCCGATATTCGATATAGTCTCTTCACCTAGCATCTTTAATTTGCATTCTGTGCATTAGATCAAAAACACTATCCCCGATCATCACCATTTTTGTATATTTTTGGACTGTGTAACTATGAAAGCCTATTGATTTTTGTTGTGGTTCTCTTTCCAATATGGTCCCCCTGCTGCCATTTTGAATTTGCATTCCACAAACTAACTCAAAAACACCATCACGGATCATCACCATTCTTGGTGTTGATGTTGGGACTGGGTAACTACAACAGCCTACGGATTTCCATTGCAGTCCGAAATCCAAAATGTCCCCTGCAGCTGCCCTTTTGAATTCACATTCCACGCTCTAGCTCAAAAAATGCCATCACTGATCATCAACATTTTTGGTGTAGATGTTAGGTCTCTGTAACTACGGAAGCCTATCAATATATCCATTATTGCCACCACAGTCACCTTCTTGAATTTGCATTCCGCTGATTAACTCAAAAACAACATCGCCAGTCATCACCATTTTTGCTGTCCATCTTGGGAATGAGTATACATTTTACAGTGTGGCTCATGGGCTGAGGAGTATTGCCTGC
Source organism: Neosilurus hyrtlii (assembly GCA_028564935.1). Classification (NCBI taxonomy): domain Eukaryota; kingdom Metazoa; phylum Chordata; class Actinopteri; order Siluriformes; family Plotosidae; genus Neosilurus; species Neosilurus hyrtlii. The sequence goes on from JAOUQZ010000001.1 coordinate 29,510,314, forward strand.
TTTGCAGGGCTATTTTTAAAGCATAACAGTGGTTACGCACACTCCATTACGGCATATTTTGGAACTCATATAAAGTTTTTTTTTTAGACTTTTCTTGTTGAAAAGTACAATGTTGCCATATTGCTTAGCTTGATTGTATTTTTTTGGAACTGCATTTTGTTGGGACGGCATGGTGGCATAATAGAACTTCCGCCTCACAGCAAGAAGGTCCTGGGTTCGAGTCCTGAGCTCAGGCATTTCTGTGTGGAGTTTGCATGTTCTCCCTGTGCATGCATGGGTCTACACCGTGTACTCCAGTTACCTCTCACAGACCAAAGACATGCACATTAGGCTAATTAGTTGTTTCAAATTGCCCTTAGAGTGTGAATAGTTGCGTGTGTTGGACCTGTGGTGGTCTGGCGAGCTGTTCACGGTGTACTCTGCCTTTGGCCAGTCTCGACTAAGATAGGCGCCAGTTTCTCTGCGACCCTAGTAGGGCTAAGCAGTTAAGTGAGTGAATGAGTGAGCGAGTGCATTTTGTGGAATTGCTGGGATTTCAGAATCAGGGTCTCTAACATGAGGCAAGAACATGAGTTTTTGCCTGTCTTTTGATTTAAGCATTATCCCAAGCATGCAAGGGGATAATGTCCGTTATCCCAAGATTGCAAAACAATCAGATCACACTGTTCCCATGTAGTATAAACTAAATTATGTTAGCCTGTAAGTTTCGCGATAACATAATAATTTGTTCATTGTTGAATGCTGCTGCTGTTGCTGCTGATGTTGATGATGATAATAGAAGTCTTGAAGTGATGTAATAAATTAAATGCTAATTGCTACAGTACTAGGAATGATGAAGGTAATGAAATGCACTGAGAATGTAAGTAATATAGTTTATCACTACAGTATTTCATTACTAATATATGAAAATATGGATTATGTTTTTCTAATATATATAGTACTTAAATATCTATTTTTTTTCTTTTTTTTGCTATGTACTAGATGTGTATGCCATCAGTTAATGTATAATTAGACAAGGTTTTACTTGTTTATGTCTTGTGCAAGTATTATGGAGGAAATAAGAGATTTTACAACTTTTTTTCATATTATTGATATTTGTATCAGTGAAGGTATATCAGGACGACCTCTAGACATGCTCGCCTGTGTTAAACTTTTGCTTTACTAAAGTCAAACACTGCCATTAGTGACTGTGTGTTTTGTATACTGTATTTAAATTAAACAGAATTCACAAATGCAAATATTATCCTAAGATGATTTATCACCTTCAGATGTGTGTACTCGTATATTTATCTTCTCAATCACACTCTTTGCTTTGCAAATACGACCTGGTGTCATTTGTGACATATAGTTGTTTTATTTTTATGAGGTAAATAAACATTTTATAGAGATCCATATATTTTTGTATGTTTTATCTTGGGATTACACTGATTGCATGACTCAACACATTGACAGTTATCTGTTATCTTTACATCTGCACTTTAATTGAAGGCAGTCCAAACCCCATCTTGAAACTCTTCTTGTTTTTACTCGGTTAATTAATTTCTTCTGCCACTTTTTCTTTTGGCCTTAAAACCAAAACCATGCAGCAAAAAAGTCAGCAAATTTGGTAGCCTGGTGCAGGGCCATGTTTTGTTTTATAATTTTATGTCCATAGGCACATGAACTGTCAGCTATCATTGATTGAAATCGACCATTTGAAAAGCTCCATCCTTTAACTGTTTAACAAAAAGTAATGAAACTTGGTATACTGGTTTCATTCTTCACAAAGAAAAAATTAGCATCTTGGACCTTTTCTATAACTTGCAGAAGTGCTTAATCCTACTAGGTTCGCAGGTACGCTGTCTCAGTCAACACTGGGCAAAGGCACGGTACACCCTGAACAACTTGCCTGACTATCACAGGGACAACACACACGCAAAACCATTCACACAACACCTAGGGGCAATTTGGAACAGCCAGTTAGCCTAATGTGCAGCCAATTAGCCTGTCTTTAGAATTGAAGGAAACCAGAGTAATCAGAGGAACCCACACAGGCATGGGGAGAACATGCAAACTCCATAGAGAAACACCCTCGACAAGCCTGGAAATCGAACCCAGGCTTTCTTGCTGTGAGGTGGACGTGCTAATCACTATGCCACCATGCCACCCTCTTGGACCTTTCGGGTTCACCATATTGGAATTTTGAGCAAATTGGCATTATTATGATTTTACATCAATAACATCATCTGAACTGCTGGGCCGATTTGCATGACATTTAAAACACATCATCTTGAAAATATTCTGAACTTGTGAAGGAAAATCTGCTAGGTCAAAAACATGGCTACCACAAGACAATTCATTTGTGTCATTTCTTAATTATTACAGTATGCAACTGAGTCTATATTATTCCTCACTGCATTAATAATTATGAAATTTCTTATCCAGAATGACAAGGCCTAACTGATAGGATGTTATAAATTTGAAAGCAATCCATTAAAAAATACAGATTACATAAGTGCTTGAACACACCTATTTTTAAGCCAATTGTTTATTATGAGAATAATTTAAATAGTTAAAAATCTTCTTAGACAACATAATTTGAACTGGTGCAAAATTAAACTCCAACTAAATTGCGAAGAAAAAGTTGCTACATCAAAGAACATCAGAGTAATATGCCAATCAAATTACAGTGGTGACAAATTGTGTTGTGTTTATTTATTTATATATTTATTTATTTATTTGCTACTCATGTCCTTCTACCGTACCTGTCATGTTCACCCAACACCCCTCTCTGCCTGCAGAGGGTGCTTGATCCTGCCCTTGCTGCCAAACACCCCCACCACCTGGCTTTGACCTGCAGCTGACTTGCTTCAGGATACTGCTTTTTGTGTTGACTAATACAACTAACACAAGGTGGTATCTGTGTGCGGACCTGTTCAATGGCCATGAGATCCATTGCAATTTTTTCAAAAGGGATCTTGATCAAGAGCAGTAGGTGCAGTACTGCATTTGGAATGGCCAGTGGATTAACCACTTGGTCAAAAGAAAGGGACCATAAGAGGGTTTAGTGTTTTATCATGACTTTAGAACCTGGCCATAGGGTTATGATGAGCCATATCTAAAAACATTTCCCTTCTCCATTCCATGTCATAGGATTCTCCAATGTCCTGGGTTTTAGCACCAGTGTAGCAAGTTATTTTCCAATAATAGTGTAATAACTGGAAACAGAATTTTTAAAAATCTTGGAATATTATTGGAATGTCTGATATTATAATCATATATTTGATGGAGTTATTTTCCCCCACAAACTAAATGTGCATGGTAACACTTACTGAAGCCTGAATATGTCATGTTATTAATCTGCACAATCCCTCAGAGGAACAATGAGCACCTCGGAGGATCAGATTCCACATGAAAATGTATTACATTTAGAGTCACAATGATAGACAGTTTAAATCCTACTCAAACATAGATTTTATTGGTTTTATGATTTTAGAAACATGCACTTCATCCAGATTAATAGTATTCATGCAGATCAGCATCATCATCATCATTATTATTATTATTATTATTATTATTATTATTATTATTATTATTATAATGGTCATATGAGACAAAGAGGTCCTTGTAGTCCTAGATAAAATGCATAATACTATAGACAGAGATAACAATGGGCCTCATTCACCAACTGACGAATAAATTATTTCTTAAATCTCCCTTTAAGAAAAGTGTGCCGGTGTGCCGGTTTCCTCCTGTAGTTCAAATACCTTGCTAAATTGTCCATAGGTGTGTATATGAGTGACGCTCTGCATTAGCCCTGAATTAGTTTTGTGACCACCCCAGGATGCACCACGCCTCTCACTTAAGGTCACCTGGGATTGCCTCCAGCTCACCTTTGACCCTGACAGATAAACAGTGTAGATAATGGACAGGTGGATGGGTGGATCTTGTTTTCTTGGTATCAAATTCACGTTCAAAACTATATTACAACCAATTGTTGCTAATTGTATGATGTTCCTAAAATAAGCATATTTTATGTACGAGTCTTCCTTTTCAGAGAAGTAAATGTTTTAACCCTAGCACAGTTTTTCACTGTACACTGTCCCTCCTTCACAGAAATCAGTTTAACCATATTAATATCATTTTGATTAGTGAGGTAAGTAAGTTACCAGTTAATTCGTTTATTAATTTTCATAATGACAACTAGTTTCATGCGCTTGTTTTGTCCCTCTGCGGTTGCCGTAACATATTTTGTCGAACCTTTTTTCCCCACCCTGATGTTAGTAAGGCCAGACTTCTATGCTAAGATTGGGTGAAAAGTTTTTTTAACGCGAAGAGGAAAATATTAAGCCAATCATAGCGCAGGACTTAAGGCTGTATTAACCAATAGAAGCGAATAAGGCGGGTTAAGTCTAAATACGGGTAGGAATTATAATACATGTTTGGTTGACGGGTTGGGAAAATGGCGGCTGTCGTTTTGTTTAGCCGTCCTGCCAGTGTCCTTCCCAAGATTTCCAGTAAGCATTTAATTAAAGTCATATGAGCATATGTTACAGTGAGACTGTAGAATAAACGTTATATCACTAGAAGGCAGTGAGAGATGATAATGTTAAAGTTATGAGTTATTTACGATAAATTGTTGTCCTCTGTAAATGATAGCATGACCCTGCTCGAGCCGGTGACGTTAGCTAAGATAATGCTACTTCACAAGGAATCTGTATTTTTCTGTTATTAAATCAGTTAAAATGACTCGAATACTTATTTTGGTTCACAGATACTGCAAGCATTTGTATTAGAAAGACTGATTCCCTAGCTAATTGTTATGGTTGAACTCAAAATTATTGGCATCCCATTACAATCAGTAACACACATCAACTACATTAGGAATAATATTAACACTCTTTTCAGGTTAGACTCCAATTGTTTTGTCTTTTGCAGCTGCACTGAATGACCAAAAGATTGTGGACCCCAGGTCATTACAGCCATGTGTGTTTGCTCCATTCCAGATAAATTTTTTTCTGCCTTCTCTGTCATACAGCTGCCTGCTCTCCTGCAGTGCTAGCCATTGGGCCTGTTACAGTCCAGCACAGGCAGGTCCATCATGCCCTCATCCCTAAAGGCAAAGGGGGTCGCTCTTCATTCAGTGGAATATCAGCCACCGTGTTCGGGGCCACTGGATTCCTGGGTCGATATGTTGTCAATCGGCTTGGTGAGTGTGTAACAGACGTGTCCAGTCGTGGCAATGTAATGACGATTTCCTGCAGTCTAAAATGCAGCTCGGTGGCTTAAGTGCATAATTGGGTGTAGTTGATAAAGTAAACATGAAAACTAAATTCATTCATTCTGTCTCTTCATTCATTCAGATGCTTAGAAAGAATCATGTGATCAATTATTTCAAGGTGTGTGTTAAAGCTAAAGTGTGTAAGATATAAAATATATAATAACTTGTATATATATATATTAGGGGTGCCAGAAAAAAACGATTCACATCTGAATCGGGATTCTTATATATTAGCATTCTGAATCGATCCAAATTTTCAAGATTCGATTTTTAAGAACACGTTTTTCCGAACATTTCCAACCTTACTCACAGCACGTACCTTTTGTCGAGACACTGTCTCCGTCGTGAATTGTTCCAGTGAGTGAAGGGTACAGAACTAGCTTTTAGCCTAGCTTTGACATGGATGAGGAAAAAGAAATACAGCCAGCGCCATCTTCGCTGAAGGCAA
>JAOUQZ010000001.1:29516121-29550849 GCA_028564935.1 Neosilurus hyrtlii
AATTTTACTATGTAAAGCTGCTTTGTGACAATGTCAATTGTAAAAAGCGCTATACAAATAAAACTGACTTGACTTGTCTCATGTGCTCATGTTTTCTCGCCTTGGTTATGTTGACTAAGGCTGTGGAAGTCTGTCTCATGAGCACCTGCTCTCAGGCCTTGGTCATGTTTTGACTGAGCAATTGTCTCTCTCTCTCTCTCTCTCTCTCTCTCTCTCTCTCACACACACACACATACAATATCTCTCTCTATCTCTCTCTCTCTTTAAAAATGTTTGTAAAATGAAGAATTAAAATGAGATCCTGAGCTTGTCCTCAGTGTTTTGTGTCCTGTCTGTTGGCTCAGTCTCCAGTCTGGATGTGTGCAGAAAGGACTTTTACCCACAGGATTCAGAATTAACCCAAAAGGCTAGATAGGTGTTAATTTTATACAAATGGTAAGTATTCTTTAAATTTTATGTCTCTTGCCTCATTTGATATCTGACACTTTGTCAGATACAGTGCAGTTACAGGATAATCTCTCCAGCTTGAGTTGAGTTTCCTCAAGCAATGTCTGTACAGAGAACCGTTGAGACTTCAGAGGTTTCCTTATTTCCTCAGCTATTTGATGCTGTTATACCGGTATTGCTATATATTGACAAAGCTGGTGGGCTCGCAAGTTCTTTTGTACTGTTTCATGGGTGATGGTCATTTACTCAAACCATTGAACTAAATAATTTACTCAAACCATTGAACTAAATCATTGGTCAAACCATTCAACCCGCTAAAACAACGCAGCTCTGCCCACAGAAAAAGAATCATCTGTATTTAGTGTCCCTCTTATCCGCCAATCTAAATGTGTGTTATGGTGAGTTATCCATGTTATTGCTGGATGTTAATGCCAATGAATTTACTTTCATGGTAGATATGGAGTTTGTGTCTTCTATCAGCACAAATCAATACAGTAGGTCTATTTTGGGAGCTAGTGTTAGTTATGAGGGGGTATTTTTGCAGTTGGTGTGATGTCACAATCATGTGGCAACAAGCCCGCCACTAAAGTCGAGAGACTCCGCCTTCAGAGCAGGGGACAGGGTGGCCTTAAAAACAGCAAGGGCCAAACTGTCCCGAGCCATCAGAGAGGCAAACTGCACACACGCGCAGAGAATCCACGGCCACCTCCAGAACAGCGGAGACTCCCAGCACATGTGGCAGGGCATCCAGGCAATCACCAACTACAGGACAACATCACCTGCTTTTGACAGAGATGCCTCCCTCCCAGACGCGCTGAACGACTTCTACGCTCCACTTGAGGAACAGAGCAACACGACAATGAGGAAGACAATCCCTCCTCCCAATGACCAGGTTTTCTGTCTGTACGGTATATGTTTTTCTGCCTCAATGACTACCGCCCACTCGCACTCACACCAATCATGATGAAATGCTTCAAGAGGCTCGTCATGAGACACAGCAAGCTACCATCCTCACTGGACCAGTTTGAATATCATCCTAACCGCTCTACGGACGATGCCATCATCACAGCCCTACATCTGGCCCTCACACGCCTGGCCTGTAAAGACACATATGTATGAATGCTGTCATAGACTTGAATTCAGCATTCAGCACTATCATCCCTCAGCAGCTGTTTGAGAAGCTGAGCCTGCTGGGCCTGAACAACTATCCCTGCAACTGGATTCTGGAGTTCCTAACTAGGAGACCCTAGTCAGTGCAAATCGGGAACAGCATCTGCAGCACCACCACACTGAACACTGGAGCTCCTCAGGGCTGTGTGCTCAGTCCACTGCTGTTCACTTTATTGACTGTGCAGCAGTACACAGCTCCAACCACATTATTAAGTTTGCCGATGATACGACCGTGGTGGGTCTTATCAGCAAGAATGAGCGGCTTACAGCCTGGTGTAGAGCCAACAACCCATCTCTGAATGTCAGCAAGACTAAAGAGATGGTTGTTGATTCAAGAGAGCACAGAGTTCATCGATGCTGTTCATCGACGGATCCTCTGTGGAGATCATCCAGAGCACCTTGTTCCTTGGTGTTCATCTGGTTCGATTTCAGAGATATCAGAGACATAGAACAACTCCAAACTCCTTCAGAGAGCTGTATGAAGTCCTGCGCTCTACCCACTCCTATAACACTGCAGTAACACATGACACTGCTTTTGTTAAGCAGTATCCTCTCTGAAGTAAGAAAGAAAGCAGGACTCAGTCAGTTATTTAATCACTGTTCAAGCAAAAGGATATTTTCCCATGTACTTCACTGTACAACCCACCAATTAATCCTGTTAAGTCTACTGGCTCACAAGATTTGCATGCATTTAACAGCATTGCAGAAGTAATCACACTTATATATAAGTTTTTATTTATTTATCTATTTTGGGTGTTTTTCAGAGAATAGGATTGATAATACAAAAACTTTTCTTTCACTCATGGTTAGTGGTTGGTTGATGCCATTTATTATCAGATAATCATGTGCTTTTTAAACCATAATTTCAACAGAAACTAACAAAAACACCCTGGTGAATGTCATCTTATCATTTATTTAACTTTGGCTTTGGTTTTGTTTTTTGTTTCTTAGATGATAACAAGGTTAAATTTCATGGGTTTTATATATATATAAAAACTAGCATCAATGCTTATTGCTTAATGACATTCAAAATGATTAAGTATTCTAATGTTTTTTTTATTGTGTATAATTTCATAACATACATTTCAGCTATAATATGAATTATTTTTTCAGAATGACCTCATCAGTCAAGCTCACAATATCACTAAAATTAGAATTGGAGAAATAAATTATCCTCTTTGCGGTGTTTTAAATGGAACTTCCTGAACATGGAATGTTTTTACAAATATTTCATTGGGATGAATATGAGGTGAATATGAATGTGAGATCTGGAATGAGGGATGTTAAGGAAAGAACCTTGAGACATTCATGAATGAAGTTTTACTAATCGTATTTCAAGGTAAAATGTAGTTTTAATGATCTTTATCAGGTGAAATATCCACATAGAGAGTGTAGAAAGATGTCTGTCAGGTTTTACATATTTCAAGCTAAAAACCCTTAATTATCCACTTTAAAAATCTGTCAGTGAGATCAAGTTGTTCTGTGATGTTTTCATAGCTAAAACTTTGGAGCTGAGCATTCAGAGAGTCCCACAAGTCTCAAAGCAGCCAGAAGTGAAGAAGCAGCGAGTGGTGAAGTTGTTCCCAAACTCAGACCTGTTTAAAAAGTGGGGTGATGATCTCTCCGAGAAGGAGCAGAAGCAAGCAGAGGGCTTATTTCAGCTTTACGGCTACAACGTGTTTCTCAGTGACCGTCTCCCTCTGAACAGGACACTACCGGACACCCGAGACTTCAGGTAAAACCCTCTGTGAGGTAAAGCTGTGAAAACTGAATGTAGAAAGAACTCTGATGGTCTTAATAAGGCAGGAACTGTTCTAGTTTTGTAACTGTGTTATAGGCAGTTGCACTTATAACCTGGTATCTTGGTCATCTGGTTCTTCAGTGATCTTAATTCTTCTGGCGCAAAAGCAGGGTTTTTTTTTTCTCATCCAGAAACATTCACAGCAGCAATACAGAACCAGGGTCCTGAGTTTAGGTTACTGTCTGAGAAGTTTTAAATAACATTCTTCTGTGGGTTTCCTCTGGGTTCTCTTGTTTCTTCTCCTGCCCCCCCAAAAAAACATCCAGTAGGTAATTTAGTAACTCCAAATTGTGTGTGTGTGTGTGTGTGTGTGTGTGTGTGTGTGTGTGTGTGTGTGTGTGTGTGTGTAGTTTTAGCTCGTTCTCAGTTCTAACTGGTAATGATCACATTCCTGATAGGTGTGCTATGAAGGAGTATCCGGAGCAGCTCCCGTCACTCAGTGTGGTTGTCATCTACCTGAACGAAGCTCTATCCATTTTAAAGAGAGCCATTCACAGCATCATCGACAGAACACCTGCTCACCTGCTCAAGGAGATTATACTGGTGGACGATCACAGCACTAATGGTTTGTAACTCAACAGCATCAATTTAATTAACATAGACCGTGGCACCTCGCAAGATGGGCTTAATTCTTTCCGGGACCCAGCACCTAGAGCACAATGCTCATATAGCAAGGTGAATTTTCCTGTAGGAAATAGTGGAAAACTCATTAAAGCGTTCCAGCCCTCCAAAATGCACCCAAATATGCCTAATATAAAGCATTTTAAAGGTTGTTTTACTCATTAATAATAACCTATGCTTACCAAAAGTAAACACAAACAAAAATGTATTAATAAAATGCATTAAAAGGAAAAGTAAACTTGCACTTTACACTGAAGATGTGATGAGTCTGGCATAAGTGACATGAAGGAGGGGGGGTTAGTTTTTGGAAGAAGAGTCCAGTCTTTTAGGTGGGGGCACACTTGTGACGGCATCACTAGCATATTGTAACATAGCATATTGATAATCTTTTTCTTCAATGGGACAGTTATTTTATCTTTGCGTTTCTTTTCACTACTGTCCTTCTTTCCAGTAGCCTTTTTATTCACTCTGTTATACTTTAAAAAAGAAAAAAAACCTAGATTCATGAATCTGAACACACAAATTAAAGATCTTGATTTGACTTAAGTAATTTATCCAACAGAACATAGTGATAAAGGTAAACAGTCAGGCTCCTCTAGGTCTACAAATGCAATAGTTGCAGCATTTGTCAAAACTGATTATTTTAAATTTGGGAACCAAGGTTCTTTAACATGAAACATAAACATAAAGCTGGGGGCAGCCGTGGCCTAATGATTACAGAAGTGGCTTTAGGACCAAAAGGTTGCTGGTTCGATTCCCGAACCAGCAGGAAAAATGTGTGGTGGTGGGGAATGAGCTTCCCCTTCCCTTCCTCCACCTTCATGACTAAAGTGACTTGAGCAAAGCACCTAATGTGTGTGGCAGCCCGCTGCTCCGAGTGTGTGCTCACTGTTTATGTGTGTGTGCTCACTTCGGATGGGTTGAATGCAGAGCCATTAATTTCCCTTGTGGGATTAATACAGTATATCAATAAAAAAAAAAAAATTCAATAAATTACAAAACAATACCACTTGAAACAATAAAAACTCTGACAATCAGAGCTGAGGCACTAGGAATCTCAACACAAGTCGCGATAATGTTATGTTTTTATATATTTAACCTTTGATAATCTATTTATTAAAGGTTTAATTTATATATATCATGGCACATTTAAAAAAGAAAAAAAAATTGCTTTTGGGGGGATCCCTGGTGGTCTAGGGGTCCTAAGTGAATTAGGTAGCTGCTTATGCCTTAAGCCTGCCCTGCGATGGCCTGGCGAGCTGTCCAGGGTGTACTCTGCCCTCGCCCAGAGTCGGCTGAGATGGGCGCCAGCCTCCCTGCAACCCTAATTAGGATTAAGCGGTTCAGAAAATGACTAACTGACTTATGCCTTAAGCCAGCTCTGGATCCAAGTTACATGCGGATCCACCGATTTATTTATTTTTTCTCTCACGTTTGTACTTAAAAATGCCATACATCTCAAAATCTAGTCGACTGCAGTAAACTTCAATAAGGACAAAACATGCCATGCCTCAATCGCTAAATTCCAGTTCTGATGGTACATCCTTCAAGAAACACGAAAAGTCATGTGACTCAGATTGTTTTCAGTACAGAAGAGTTTTTATTTGCGATGTTAGCTGGTCCCTTGCCTAGCAACCTTTTATAGCTGTGACACATTAAATCAAATCATCTCTGAATCTTGGGATAAGTTGGTACAACAGGTGGATTCTTCGTGGTTTGGGGGGAAAAGGGACATTTCCCAAGCACATGTGAAAGCACTTCTTGCCTCGCCACTGTAATCCATTCGACCATCGAATGCGGCACTTTAAGGATGCAGCACCTGAATTGCGATTTAGTACATATCACAATCCACTGTAATTCCCTGGGATACACATGTAGGCACATAATTCTAATACTTTTGGAACTATATCCAGGTATATAGTGGTTGCAGTTACAGATTTGTACATCACAGACAAGATGACTACTGTCCATGGAGGAGGTCCATGGTCTCTGAGTGGCCTTGTAGTATAACTTGGCTTCTCACTAGTTGAGATTTTCAAAGTACAATTTAAACTTCTCATGCTTTATATAAGGGCTAGCATGTCCACCTCACACCATGAAAGTCCTGGGTTGGAATCCTGGCCTCAGCAAGGGCCTTTCTGTGTGGAGTTTTTTCTCCCTGTGCTTGCGTGGGTTTTCTGCCACAGTCCAAAGATCTACACATTAGGCTGTTCCAAATTACCCCTTGGTGTAAGTGAATGGAGAATGGCTTGAGATAGCATCCAGCCTCCCCGCAACCCTAATAAAATTAAGCAGTTCGATGAATTTATGCCTTCCATAACACTAAAACAGAACGTTGTGTATTTGAAGTAATTAGAAACTTTAATTAGGTGTCAAAACTTGAATGAATAAATTAGATTGTGTGTGTCGTGGTATTAAAAAGAACCATATTTAGTGTCATTTGTTGTAAAGTTGTATTTAAAGTGTAAATGAACCACTAAACTAACAGGCTTTGTCTATTTTCATATTTTTAATCATTGTAGATGATCTGAAGAAACAACTTAGTGAATTTATTGACCAAATTAATGAACAGAAGCCTCAATTACTTAAAAAAGTGAGCCACAAACAGCGACTGGGTCTGGCACAAGCTCGTATTTCAGGATGGAAAGCAGCTGTCGGTGATGTGGTGGCAATATTGGATGCCCACATTGAGGTGCATAAGCAATGGTAAAAAAACAAAACAAAAACAAAACCCTGAACATGAAACTGTTTCATGTATTGTGTAATCATGTGCCTTTTCAGAATGTTAAATAAATATGTGAAAATTCTTGATGATGAAAAGTTTACATACAGACATGAGAAATAATAACTACATCCCATGGAAATTGTGCTTCTTTCAGCATATTTTAACAAGCAAACATTTTACCTTCTTTGCTACAGTGTCTACATGTGAAGGTGAAATTCTCTGGCAAATCTCCCAACTTTTCTGGTAACTGGGTTTGTAGATTAATTTACATTTCCTTTGGTTTTAGGGCAGAGCCCCTGCTAGCTAGAATCAAAACAGACAGGACACTGGTTCTGTCTCCGGTGTTTGACCGAGTGGATTTTGACACACTTGAAGTGAATCCATACTTTCCAAACGCTCATGCTTTCGACTGGAAGCTGTGGTGCATGTACGAGTCCTTCAGAGCAGAATGGTATAAACGTCAGGATGAATCCCAACCTGGGATGTGAGTAACAAGTATTTTATTAAAAATAAAATTAATTCTGTTTGCTCTTAAATTATCTGTTTGTTTGTATGACATTAATAATGCAATGGTGGTCGATTTATATACAAAAGCAGGAAGTACACACACTCCAAAACAAAAGTTGTGCATGATAATATTTTGTTGGACTGCCTTGAGTAAAGAGTTTAATCGGCATGACATTGTGTCAGTAAACTTAAGCAGCATCACAACATAATTTCCATCCTGAGTTGGGTTCATTTTTAACTGGCATTCATTTCATTTTTCCCTGATGACGAGAAAATCGAACCACACCATAAAGTCTTCTCCAGCTCATTACAAGATGATAAGCTAAGATAAGATAGATCTTTATTGTCAACCGTTGCATGAACAATGAAAATCAGTTTAGCAGCAATTATAGAAAAGTATTCAAAAAACAAATAAGGTAACTACACTAAGCTATATATATGAATATACCTACATACACATATATACACATACCTATATGTACACAGATACATATATATCCTGTATATGCAAACACATACATTTATCCACATATTCACACATTTAGACAGTCAGAAGGGTGCGTGATATATCAAGGGTGCATGGTATACACAGGATGTGAGGTAGAGCTTTTTAATCATAAGGTGCATGATGACAAAATGTTATGATGTTCGAGACCTGCTCTAAACATGAGTATTTCACCTAAAGAGTAATAGTGCACTATCCGGGAAGATGATCTGAATGATGGTTATTCAGTCAGTGTGTGTGACGGTGGTGGTGGGGTTGCACGTTTAACAGCTTTTGGGTAAAAGCTGTTTTTGAGTCTGTTAGTTTTTGTTTTTAGTGTCCTGTACCTTTTTCCGGAGGGAATAGGGGAGAAAAGGGGGTGTCCAGGGTGTGTGGGGTCTCTGATAATTCCACTGGCTCTCCTCCGAATTCTGCCAGTGTAAATGTCACTGAGTGTAGTTCCAATAAACCGGAACTAGTGTAGTTCCAATAACCCGCTCGGCCGTCCTTACCACCCGCTGCAGGGCCTTGTTGTCCTCTTGGTTGCCCAAACTGAACCAGTTTATGTGGTAGAACTGTATTGAAAGCAGAGCCGTAGTCTACAAACAGCATCCTCACATAGGAGTTACTGCTGTCCAAGTGTGTGAGGGCGGTGTAGAGGGCTGTATTGATGGCATCCTCTGTTGACCTGTTTGCTCTGTATGCAAACTGATGTGGATTAAGATCAGCAGGGATGGCAGCCTTAATGTAAAACAAGTCTCTCAAAACATTTGGTGATGATGGGGGTTAGGGCAACTGGGTGATTTGTCATTCAGGCAGCGCACTGTGCAGTTCTTTGGCACAGGAATGATGGTGGCTGTCTGAGACAGGTGGGAACCATACATTGTAGTAGTGAGAGGTTAAAGATAAAAACCCCTGCTAGTTGATCTGCGCATGTTTTAAGTACCCCTTCCTGTTACTCCAACTGGACCAGAAGCTTTCCTTGGGTTGACTGCGGAGGATGTCTCTGATCTGGTGTTGCTGCAGCTGGATGGGGTCGTCGCCCCTCTCTGGAAGATGATATGGTTCCTCATGCTCTCTGAACCACTCTTTCAATATTTGAGCCCCAATTTTACATCTGTGCCATCATGGAAGAAAAAGTCCATTCTTTTTTTTCTGTATTATCCTGCAAGGAAAATTTGGCTCTGCATTTAAACCATCCAAAGTGAGCACACACATATACACACTTGGAGCAGTGGGCTGCCACACTGCAGCAGTGAAGGGTACTTCTGCCATGAAGGTGGAGGAAGGAAAGGTGCAGCTCTCTCCCCCCACCATCACATATCCCCTTGAGGTTCAGGAATTGAAGCAGCAACTTTTTGGCCCCAAACCCACTTCTCTAACCATTAAGCTACGGTTTTACCCACTGATAACCTGATCATTCGGGCCATCAGCTGATTTCATTTTATTGCCATATATTGCTGCTGAGCCTCAGCTTGACCAATTGAAGCAACAATGACACGATTACTCTCTGTGATCAAGGCTAAAGAGAGTCCAACAGAATACAAGAATGTAGGCTTTTTTTATTTTTTTTTTCTAAGCAGTGTAGGAAAACATTTTGAGCATGAAGGTACAGGAAAATAAACAATGACTAGGTAGGATCTGATAGAGGAGCTCTAGCTGAATTGAATAATGTAACTAATAAATATAGTATAATTGTATAAGTATCAGTTATATGGTATATAATATAGGCCTTTAAACATCACTATAAATTCTGTGTGGACATGTTTTATATTCGTTCTTCAATTATTGACAGGAGCCCTTCCATCATGGGAATCCTCGTGGCTGATCGAAATTTCTTGGGAGAAATTGGAGGTTTGGATAAAGGAATGGAAATTTACGGAGGCGAGAACGTCGAGCTCGGAATACGAGTAAGTGTACTTAAGGGGAATTAAACCCAAACTTAATAAAAGGTTGCGTATCTAATGCACATGTTACTGTTGTTATTACAACCTTCTCTGTGGGGGGAAAAACGAGTAAAAATCCCAGCACAAGGGGCATCACTGTACTGCAAAAAGTGGGGCAGGCATGACCTCAAACAGTTATCGCGGATGTGTTGTGCATTAAATGTACTGTAATATATACTATGCATACTTGTAAACGAGCAGATGCCTGTCTGATGTATGTAAACATAATGTAGCATTATGTAGAGATGTGCCTATCCTCGTTTTATTCAGAAGCTCACTAGTTTATATCTGATTTGTTAGTTTAATATCTGTACACTCTTATTTTTGTGGCATCTTACCTCTCATTGGATCGGATGGGTATACATGCTATTTCTCTGTCTTTCGAGAGTAAAAGGGACTACAGATAGTGGCCTTTTCAAAAAAGCTGATGCAAACTACTGAATGCATTTTAGCAGATTGCAATTCTGTATAGGTAATTAAAACCACCTGATGATGAATATATCCATATTTTCAGAGTAACATGAGGGTTTGGAAGGCTTCCTTTTCATTCCGTTTTAAAGTATGGCATATGTATGTTTTTTCCCCTATTTCTTCCTCTAGGTTTGGCTGTGTGGAGGAAGCATTGAAATTATCCCTTGCTCAAAGATCGCTCACATAGAGAGAGCACACAAGCCCTACGCACCAGATCTTGATGGGGCCATGAGAAGAAACGCGCTCCGGGTGGCTGAAATCTGGATGGATGAATATAAGAGAAATGTTTTAATAAGCTGGAATCTTCCTCTGAAGGTTAGTTGTGGTGAGCTCAGATTTTTTTTCTTTGGTCATGACGAAAACATGGTTCAACATCTACTCTGTTGAGAACTGTTGAGTTTGGTTGTTGAAGAAAAGAGTGTGTATTAAGTTGACTGAATGCAGTTCTCAGGAGTGACTTTGGACTTAGCCATGACTGGATGCTCAGGCTTCCTACAGGTTCTTGAAATCACTGAAAGTTTGTGAATTTGAGCAAAAAAGACACGGACATGAGGTGTCCACTTTAAATTGATCTTAGGTGTGAATGTGAGTGTGAATGGCTGTTTGCTTCTGTGTTAGCCCTGTGATAGACTAGCACCCTGTTCAGGGTGTAATCCTGTCTCTCACCTAAAGTAGGCTGTGATTGGCTCCAGCTTCTAACTCAGCCTTGATGAATAAGCAGTATAAATAATGGATGACTAGATGGAAGGATGGATGTTTGTAATGCACTTGTGGTGATATTGCATGCAAGTCTTTTATATTTCTTGCTTTCCATTTTTCCATGCACATTTATACATCTCCATTTACAATTTTTTACTGATTTCTTTTCAACATATTAAGGTTTTAAAGGTTTTAAAGAAAAATCAGATTGTACGATGTCACACCTCAAATTTTTTTTCAAAGCTGAAGCTTTGAAGTAAAATATTAGACTGATTAATCAAATCTGCTTTAAACATTTTTTTGCTATACAGGATCATGGAATTGATATAGGGGATGTGACCGAAAGAAAGAAACTGAGAAGCCAACTTAACTGTAAGCCCTTTAGCTGGTACCTGGAGAACATATATCCTGAATTAGACACCTGGGATGATCTACTTGGCTATGGCACAGTAAGCAACATTTATTCCCTCTCCATTTGCTTTTACTGAGTTTAAAATATAAAAAAATTAAGTACAGAAATGTATTGCATTCACTTAAGAAAAAAAAAAAATTGGCTTTGTTTTTCTGAATAATTTCTGAATAATTTTACATGAATGCACTACACTTCTGTATATGAGTGATGCAAAAGAAAAAGAAAGCCTTTGCTATATAGTTTGCCTTTCTTGCCTTTGACAGCTACAGACTGACCTCTTAGAAAATCACTGCATTGACCAGGGTCCTGTTCCTGGCAGTGTCCCTATCCTTTATCAGTGTCATTTCTTTAGCCCTCAGGTATGTGTTTGGGCACTTTCACGACTAATAAAATATTTAACGGCTGTAACAGACTAAGCCAACTTTCGCTAAAGAACTAGCACCAACCAAGGCCAAGTAATGATTGTGTCATGTCTTTTATCGAAGGCTTTATTTCAATAAAGTGATTTTCGTCACTTTGCTCTCTTCAATCCTGCACTGATTAGCTCAGCTTAACAGCCAATCCAAGAATTCCTTTTTGTGTCAACTTGAAGCTATCAGGACACACACAAAGATGAAACACACACAAAGATGAAATCTGTGAGTCAAGAGTTGGCTTGGCGTGTTAGAGACAAGAACCCTATAAAGAAGGATCTAATAGATATACAGGATTACCACTATTCATGCTAAGAGATCATCTGTTAACAGATTTGATCCATTTATTATGAATGCAGCATTGTTACTATAAGAGTAATGGAGAGCTCTATATCGGAGGCATCAAGTCTCACACGTACAATAATAACCGCTGCCTGGTGGATCCTGGTGAGGGAAACACACCTGGACTGTATAACTGCAAAATGGCCACACAGAAAGGATTCCATATGTACTGGGACTTTAAACAGGTAATTACTCTCAAACTATTATTTGGCTTTGAACTACAACCAATACGGACCATGCCATTAATAGAAACAATAAAATTATTTTAAAATCAATGTTTTCATTTCAGATGATTGTTTTCGTTATTAAGTCGTCATATTTCATATTATTGTGAAATAAACCCTGATAAAGTGTGCTGTGCAGCAGAGGGGTCTTGCATGGTGTTAAAGGGGTTTAATTTGTGATGATAACTGGCCAGTTGTACATTATCCAACTTATTACACTGTTACCTAGTAATGAAATCAACAATTTGACACAAAAATATTGATTTAAAAATATTTTTAATTAGTTAAAAATAAATGTATTACTTCTGCTTACGGTGTGCTCCACAGCAACGGTTTGCTATACATAACAACAGTATCATAAAGAACTGAGAGACCATGGAATGTAGTGACTAACCAATTAGAATTGAACATTCTCATGGCTGTGTAATATGTAATTATTACCAGCTTGTTGAAATTATCCCTAATGTAACAGCAGCACTTTTACGCTACAGTAATAGTCTGAATTGTTATTCAAAACACTGTTTTATATTATTACACTCACAGTAATACATTTCTATAGTAAATGTTCACAGTAACTATACCATTGTCATTTATTCCACACATTTTCTGGTTTCCCAGTACAATGACACAACAGAAGTTTTTTTTGTTTGTTTGCTTATTCTGTTGTTTTGGGGTGTTTTGTTTATCATTTACAATTCAGGAATCAGTTGATTAAAAAAAAAAGAAAAAAGACAATATTGTTGTATAATGCTGTATCTTTACCTACAGGGTCATGCAATAAGAAATAAAGACACACACCGATGTCTTGAGATTGCTGAAGGAGAGGATTTACAATACCATCTTGTTATTCAGGCCTGCACTGGGCAAAAGTGGAAAATGCAACATATTATTAAAGAATTTTAACTACAGCATAACAACAGCCATATGGATCAAATAACAGTCAAGAGATGGCATGCATCGCATGTTGGTCATCACTGAGATTTCTCATTGAACTCAAGTAATGGAGCAACAGTTGACTTTCAACAATGTGACGCATTCAGATGGAACTTTCGTAGTGGAAAAGTCATTAAAAGTCGACAAAAGTCATTACAGAGTTGTCCATTGGCAACTTGAACTTGCTATGCCTAACAAACTAGCTGATTACTGAGATAGCTACATACCATGTAGGCTTTTTCCCCTTGAAACAGAGAATAATTGTGGAAAGAAGTCAGGAATATCACCATATTCCTGTGTAGTGGTGTTAGGAACTGTACAAAGAAAAGACTGTACAACTAGAATTACACTGATAAGCACCCCGCATCAAAAATTGATTAAGCAACCAAAAAGTGAACTTTCAAGGCCTCAGTTTTATTGAGAAACATGAGTAAGGAATCACAACTGATGTAAGGAAAATGTGACATCTAAATATGAATACGTGGAACATCTGTATAAACATGCTGAACATGTTACTCTTCTGGAACTGAAAATATACCATTACTTTATCCGGTTAATTTTTTTATTTATTAAATTTATTTTATTATTATTATTATTATTATTGTAATTATTGCAACTATGTAAAAGAAATATTTGTCTGCATTAAGTTGTTGTGCAGTTTGTTTGATTCATACTTTAAATGATGGGTAACTGCATCAGAATACATCTGATCCAACAGCGCCACCTGGAGTTCCATGAGGATTCAGATTTCGAAATAGATCTGACAGCTTCACCTGATGCTATATAAAATTCCCTCTTCATGTTATTCCCTGTAAGGAGAACTATTCATTATCGTTGTGCTATGCAGGTCCTGTAACCACATTGGTTAACTTATAATGCTGGTTAATAACAAAGAAAACTAAAGATTTGTAATAAATTATTTCAGATTATCTTTAGAGACTTTCTTAATGTTATAAAATTAATGTAAATTACAAATTACATTATCATGAAAGCAATATGATTCCAAAAGGTCCTGCACGCCAAATAAATGAATAAATCTGGTAAAGTTGCAACATCTTGATTACATGTATTAAGTATTTCCTATTATAAGGTTACTATAATCCAAATTAAATTATTACCTTTCCCAGTGAGGTTGCATTTAACCACTGGTTTGTTTGTGCTTTTGTTAGAAAGATTATCCAAAGGTGTACTTTCAGGAAGATTTTTTTCCAAAGTGTGTTATTGCAGCAGTTCCAGCAGAAGGGGCTGTGTACCTGTTTTGTTTTTTTTCATTCTGGTGCTGGTTTACATTCAAGTGCTCTCGTTAAAGCTGTTCCTTAACCTGATCTTTTTCTGTTGGAGGATATTTTTCTCTCATTTAAAAGTTTACACACATTCATGATGGATATGAATGTCATGGCAATATTAGGCTTTCAATGACTTATTTGAACTGTTGTTTTTTTCTGACACAGAATGAATCTACAATATGCAGTTTAAGAAAAAAACAAGAATTAGGTGTTGAAGATTTTAAGGTTTTCTGAAATCAACATGGGGTCTAATACACTAATACACACCTAATATGCCTTAGCAAGATTCATCTGAACCAGACACTTTTGGTAGCCATCAGCAAGTTTCTGGCTGAATTCTGGTTTGGTGTTTCACAATTTTTCTTTCCAAAATTGATAGAGTACAGTTACATTTGTTGGTTTCCTGGCATGGACCCAACATTTAAGAACAGTCCGTATAATAAAATAAAACTATGTCTAAAATTTGGTACAGTGTTCTTGGGGTTCACTTTGACTCCGCTAAACATGACTCTGATCATTATGGCCAAACTTTTCTCCAGAAGGCATATTTTTTGTCCATGGGGTG
Source organism: Neosilurus hyrtlii (assembly GCA_028564935.1). Taxonomy (NCBI): domain Eukaryota; kingdom Metazoa; phylum Chordata; class Actinopteri; order Siluriformes; family Plotosidae; genus Neosilurus; species Neosilurus hyrtlii. The sequence goes on from JAOUQZ010000001.1 coordinate 29,531,168, forward strand.
TGATAAGTAATTGCAATGAACATCAGCGTTATGACATTTGTTTGTTTTTTTGCTGTGTGTGTGTGTGTGTAGAATGTACCCTCCTCTCCTTAGCTTGCTGCCACTGACAATTGCTAAATTCTCAGATCTGCTCAGGCGTCATGCCTTGTGTGTGTCTCATATAAATTTATTTATATAAAACCTTTCAAACAAATCAAATGCAATTCAAGGTGCTTAGTTTGACTGATCAACAAAACCAAGAAAGGAAATAAAGTAAAATTGGACCTGGGTGACACAATATAACAAAACCAGCAAAATATGAATGATTAAAATGATGAAAAATGAATGATAAAAAAAAACTGGAAATATATTGGCAATTAAAAAATTTAAATACCAATCATAACATAGATGAAAATTTACTTAAAAGCAATTGGAATGAATTAACCTCCCACATTTCAAAGGTAAATGGAGAAAAAATCATTAAAGATAATCAAACAGTTATTTGCACACATGAAACTTCAATACAGTTTTTATTCATGTTTTAAAGATGACATCCTCCAAATGGTGGTCATCATTGTCTTTACAGCTTGGAGGGGATTATATTAGAGTATATGAAGGTCTCTATGGCTCGGCGGGTCATGTAGGGTGGTACAGTGGCTGTCTCCTTCTGAATAGGCTTAAGGGCTTCAAGAGTTTGGGGTTGATAAGTATACACTCGGTGAGGTCAGGGAAACGGGCCGGCTACCCAACATCAAGAACAAGATCACCCAATTCAGAAACATTTTCCTCAGATGATCTTCGAGCTGTGTGTGCTGTAGCTCCATCTTACTGAAAGCATACAGCGAGATCTTTAGACTCAAGGTGTTTCAGGTTGGAGCTCGGCTACCAACAGACCTCAGCACTGCCTCTCCTTCCTCACTCAGTTTCATGGGTGTAAATAATAATTTTATTATCTCTAACTTTTTATTATATTTACCCTGGAAATATGAGAGTTTTTTGGATCACCTTGTACTTATAAATATAATAGAAAAATAACAGAAATATATTAAGTTTAGAAACGTATTTATTATAAATATATTTTTATTTAAATACACACAATAAAATCTAGATAAAATGAAGCAATTATACTTCTTCTTTTCTTTTCCCACTTTCTCTTAGTAGTATTATAATTTAAAGCCTTGCTTTTCTTTCTTGATATTCACTTAATTCTCTTCTTCTTCTTCTTCTTAATCACTATTCTGAATAATAATGTTACTAATCACTCATATATTGTTATATTTGTATTTAATACCATAATACACTCCTGTTGTTTTCGTTGGGACAGTTGTGTGAAGTGAATGTTGTCTGTTAGTGATCATTTCTAAATATCTGTGATTCTCTTCAAGCCACTTAGTTATCACTGACATAGGATAAATTGAATGATGAATGCACGATTAGCCTGTATCAGTGTTACACCCTGTGGAAAATGGCTCCACCTGTCTGCTTTCTTAGTTAGTTAGTTCAGACAATTTACAGCAAAGCGCTGCAGCCCGGAGCTATCCAAATTTTATTTCCTCACAGTTTGTCCTATTGAAAGCGATATCTGAGACTAAGTAGCAACAACCAAGATGGCGGTGCAAAGTTCTGCCTCCCAGCAGCGCTGTCAGTCGGGAGTAGCCTTTCTTTTTTGTTATCTGCAAGCCATATCCTTGTTTGTCTTGCATTAGCTTTTTGATAGCCTTATAATTATGCTTAAAGTTAGGGTTAGATTTAGGGTTAGGTTTAAGCTCTAATTTATTCCCTGCTATTGATTAATGATATAGTAGCAGAAATTTGCAAAGAAAAAAAAAGAAATAAAAGACTGGGATAGTCAATAGTTTTATGCATTTTTAGTTTTTTTGGCAGCAGGATTAGAAAATTGAAAACTAAGACATTTTTTTCGACACAAATTTTTTTAATTGCTCAACCATATCTCACTTCAGAGGTTCAGCGCACTGAAGAGGTGTAGACAGGCGGTGAGAACTGAGTTTTATCCACTTTCACTTTAAAGAATTTTGCAGTCCATATGGACTGTGTGAGGAAACCGGGGAACCATGGGGAAACCCATGCAAGCACAGGCTAAACAGGTAGAGTCCACATAGAATGCCAGAAAGTTCAAAACCAGAATGTTCTTTCTGTGAGGTATGAATGTTAACCAGTGCAGCACACAACCAGTGGTATGCTACATGCATAATATTGTCCTCGAAAAGAGATTACATAACTGCATACCTTCATATTATATGTGTCTATTGATTATAGTAGTTGCATTTGCACTGTGAAAAATCTTATTTTCTTCTGGGGATTAATCTATCTATCTATATATCTATCTGTCTGTCACTGTGTTTGTCTATCTATCTATCTAAGTTAAAGGTGTACTGATTGATGGATACTGTGGTTTGCTTCTGGTTTCTGGTGGGAAGACATGAGGTTATTGGTCAAACTATCCCAGGCCATTTCCCCCTCCCCATCTTGTGGAGGACCAGAAAGTGACCTGTCTTGCAACAAACTAGAATCAGCTAGGCCACTCTGAAAGAGCCATACGGTGATGTGATACACTGGTCTACAGCCAAAATATTTCGGCAATAAATATAGTCAAACTTTCCTAATTTTGGGCCGCTGGGAATGAAACTGATGTTTAAAATTGTTGATTGACTCTAGTTTCTGAGATATGGTACTGGGTCAGCATATACCACCCTGACTTAGGAATCATGAAGGGTGGGTGAGTTATAAAGGGAAGGGATCTGAATTTAAATTAGAATTCACTAAATACATCTTTGACTGAATCGAGGAATAAACTTTATGTAAATAGGTTCCGCATTTACTTCAGGTGCAGTAGGTCATGGTTTCAAAGCCTGGACATGGTGGGATAATTATTTTTCGATATATTATATAAATATGATAATCATCATCAATGACTGGGTTTGAAAATTACTGTATTCTTTCTTTTTAAGCAAAACAATAAATGATGCAAAATCTGAAGATTAATGTAAAGATAAACACATTAAGTTAATTCATAGTTTATAACTTCATACAATGTTGTGAAATGTCCTTTTAACAGATCAGATCTTCAACCAGCTACAGTATAAAGATTCTTTCATTACGTGCATCTCTTTCTCCTTTAGCCTAAGTTTTTCTTGTTCTTGAGAAAATGTCCTGAAGACTGCTGTAGAAAACCCAAAGCTACTTCATGTTAAACCTCCATTCTTACTGACACTGCCAACAATGGAGACTCCATCTATGTTAAATGGTAAACAAATGTCAGAAAAAACATCATCCCAACATGCTGTTGTTGATTAATTAATAATGATCTACCTAGGGCAAGGGGGATATCACTATTCAGTTCAGTGACAGTCATTCATTCATCTTCTAAGCTGCTTTATCCTAATTAGGGTCACGGGGAGGCTGGCGCCCATCCCAGCCAACTCTGGGTGAAGACAGGGTACACCCTGGACAGCTCGCCAGGCCATCACATGCCCAACCCACACACTCACATTCACATCTAGGCCTATTTGGAACAGCCAATCAGCCTACTGTGCATGTTTTTGGACTGTGGGAGGAAACCTAAGTACCCGAACGAAATCGACCAAGCATGGGGAGAACCCAGGCCTTCTTGCTGTGAGCTAACCACTGCGACACTGTGCCGCCCTCAGTAACATAGTCATTCATTCTGAACCATTTAACCCTAATTAGGGTCGCAGGGATGCTGGAACCTTTCGCAGCTGACTCTGGGCGAGGTCAGAGTACACCCTGGACAGCTCACCAGGCCATTGCAGGGCAGTAACATAGTTTCAGATTTAATTGTTTATTTTTACATATCGTGAGCTCTGCTTCAAGCCGAAGTAAACAATGCATCTGTTTATAGCCTACTCATTCAGAGTTTACAAGAACTACAAGGAACTACAAGGTAACATAGGTAACCACACGCTGTAAAGATCTTTTAGTATTTACTACACATAAAAACATAAAAATGCATAAGTTAAATGAAATTTCGTGGTTTATGCAATTTTTTCCTAATTTAAAACATGATAATGATGATACTGCGTGCTCTAAGTGACTGTGACAAAGTGCAAGTGTCCATATTTAGATTCAAGCATTATCCACTTGGCATAATGTCCAGTGAACCAATCATATCATGACGTTCCCATGTAGTATATACTACTATATAATGAATTCATTTATATAATTATTTATATTTATCTATAATTAATTGATGTGTCAAGATTCTTTGTTGGTCATACTAGCTATTACAATTATATAATTACTTTTGTTTTATAAGATTTTAATTAGTTTGTGAATTCAACATTCCCAAAAAGTCTGTATCCAGATTTTTATGTAAAACCATACATGGTATTGATGTTCAGATTTTTACTTACTATTTATTTATTCATTAATTTTGTATGGTCGACCAAATGTGAAAAAGAGACACAGAAATGTTAACAGAAATGTAAAAATGGAAGCCAGATATAAACGCATTTTGGGAAGTAAATAAGATAAAATTTCAATTATTTATACATTTATGTTGCATTTTATAATTAATAAAAGAGTTTGTTGCATTTGATAGGATGTTTTCTGTGTTAAGCAGATTTTATATTTGTGTATTTATATGTAAAACTTGGCAGGTTTTCTTTTCCAACCATAAAGTAGTAGCTTACATGCACACTGCAGTGTTGCCTTGGATTCATATCTCATTGAATCGACTTACGGAATCGATTCTTAAAGATTCACAGTGATTTGAGAATCGCTATCGATAGATGGCGCTCGCGCTTTCGTGTTTCCTAGCAACGGTGTGTATTTACAGACCTGTTCGGGGTGGATTTACTGCTATCTCATTAAATAAATACGTGAAAATAGTTAAAGTTAATATAAGAGAGAGCTGATAAAATGAACCGAGTGGAGCTTTTATCTGACCGAGTCACAGCCGCTCAGTTGGAAGGGAGAAGGAACCGAGAACTTCAGAGACAAGAGCGGATTTTCAACGTAAAAGTCCGGACTATAGGAGTGAGTTCAACTCCCAACCAGTGTTTTATTTACTTTATAAAGTTCTCTCTGACCTGTTCATGATCAAGTGTGATCTGTTATGCAGATTGATAAAGAAGCTCTTCAGTATCAGGTGCAGGAAAAGAGATCTCAACATGAGACTGAGGCCAAAGCGCTGCAGGAATTCGGTGAGCTTCAGATATTACTGTCTTATAGATTGAAATGGAAATGAAACACATTCAGTATGATCATACTGAATTATTCCTGATATCTTAGTGCTTCGGTTTGTAGATGTACAAATACATCACAAAGATAAACCAGTAAAATATAACATTTTAATATACGCTACACCAGAACGCAGCCAGCAATCTGATTGGCTCACTAGCTCAGCAATATTCAACATTATCCTGAGTGGATAACGCTTAAAGTGGAATTAAATCCAAATGTAATTATAGCCTGTTTGCATCGTTTGTGTCCATTCCTATTAATGCAAATGCTTCAGGGGCTTTTTCTTGTTTGGTTGTTTGTTGGTTTGTTTGTAAGAAAAATAACCACTGTACTGTAAAACGTGTGAGAAGACAGACGAAAAATAAACATAAACACGGAAGTGCTTGTGTTAGGAAGCAGTTTTTTCCTATTTGTTCATGTTAACAAGCAGATGCTTGTCCAATGTATGTAAATGTTATGTAGCATTATGTGCAGATGTGTCTAGTTTTATTTTATTCAGAAGTTCACTACTTTATATCTGATTTGTTAGTTTAATATCTGTATACTGTTATTTTTGCTATCATTTTGCCCTATTGGAACTGGCACGTCTGTCCTATTCTCGTGATTTTGCACACTCGCATGAGTGAAACAAACAACAAAGAGCAGCCTTTTCAGACAGGCTAATGAAAACTATTAAGCTGATTTTTTAGCAGATTGCCACTTTCTAAAATGCAAGTAAAAAACACCTGATAATGAAAATGTACATATCTTCAATGTATCAGGAGAGTTTGGAAGGCTTTCCTTTAAAGCAAAATGATGAACTCCCACACTTTGTCATGGTCACTTGGACCAGGCAGTGTCATCAGTGTCATGCTTTAAAAATGCAAAAAATAAACCATAACATTGTTGTTTTATTTTGTCTTTTGGTATTTCAGTGTGGTAAAACTTCAAATTAGTGTAAAAATGCAACTATAGCAAACCAATCAGACTGTGACATTCATTTGTAGCGTATACTTCTAAGCAATTATTAAATAAGGAGAAATACAATAGAGAAAATTATTCAGTCAGGGGATTATTATCACCCCCCGAGACTGAATAATACTCCATATTAAACGTATATAGTATAAGTTTAATTCTATAATTGCTTTATTATTCTTTGAAAATATTTCAAAGTAGACAGTCACCTTACTATGTTGCACATGACAATCATGCAAAAATCATTTAACTTATCTGATGGCAGCAGTGCAATAATTCAGCTTAATAAGGAATACCAAGCATTACACCAATCACAAACAAGAAAAAATTAAATAATCATAGACATTATCCACCCTGCAAACTTGGAGGACTGCTTTAACCTAATTAGGCAAGCCATAAATCTGATGCATGCAACCAGATAGCAGATAAAATATTCTGATACAAATTAAAAAAATGAACTGAGCTGCTGCGTGAGGTTGAGAGATACCGACTAGATATAGACATAGCTCGGGCTCTGGAACCACCCATCTCGAGAGGGGCTGGACCTTGTTTTATTCTGGAGTTGCTCACAGGGAGAGACGGCAAACCGGTGTGGGCATCCTTGTTGCCCCCGTCTCGGTGCCCACATGTTGGGGTTCTCCTCAGTTGAAGATAGGGTAGCTTCCCTCTGCCTACAGGTGGGGGGGACGGGTCCTGACTGTTGTTTGTGCTTATGCACCAAATAACAGTTCAGAATACCCACCCTTTTTGGAGTCCTTAGGTGGTGTGCTAGAGGGCACTTCCACTCGGGAGACTTTAGTGCCCATGTGGGCAATGACAGTGTGATCTGGAAGGATATGATTGGTAGGTACGGCCTCTCTGATCTCAACCCGAGTGGTGTTTTGTTGTTGGACTTCTGTGCTCATCACAGTTTGTCCATCTCGAACACCATGTCCGGACACAAGGGTGTCCAAAAGTGCACATGGCACCAGGACACCCTAGGCCGCAGTTCAATGATCGACTTTGTAGTCGTGTCATCGGACTTGCAGCCATATGTTCTGAACACTCGGGTGAAGAGAGGAGCTAAGCTGCCAGTCAATCACCACCTGGTAGTGAGCTGGCTCAGATGGCATGGGAGGCTGCCCTCCAGACCTGGGAGACCCAAGTGTGTAGTTAGGGTCTCCTGGGAATGTTTGGCCGAGTCTCCTGTCAGAAGGGCCTTTAGCTCTCACCTCCGGCAAAGCTATAACCACATAAGCGAGCACTGGAGCAATTTGCAGCAGGGTGTCTGCCAAATGCTATAAATGAATTATGAGGGTGGAGATTCTCTGCAGAGCGATCTTCTGTATTGCTGTGTAATATTTTCGAGTAGAAGAAGCGCCGCCTTTCACTTTTCTCCATTCTTCCAGCTGATGACCTCCTACGCACTGACCGTACAGCATGTCTACTCGAGAGCAAGCAGAAAAAAGACCAACGTCTCCTAGCAGAGGACATTGTGAAATTCCGTCAGCAGTTCCAGCAGCCCAGCAGCAGGCGTGAGTTCGACCTGAATGATTCTGAAGTGCTGAAGAAGCAGGAAGGGGTGCGAATTTTGCCCGGGTTAACAGGCGAGGATCTGAACAGTGGAGACAGGACTCGGAGACAACGGGAGCAGCTGAGACACTGGACCTTACAGCAGCAGCAGGAACTGGACCAGGCGAAGGAGCTTCAAAGTCTGGAAGGTAGCTGTGGTTTACCAGATTATACTTATAAATTTCTTTGAGCAATAGTGAATCTCACTGTTAAGACCAGCTCTGAAAGCTAACATGCTTTTTCATGTTCTTATCCATCTGACTCAAAATGTTAGATAATCATCAATCAGTTTCTCATCAGATAGCTAGTTGGTTAGGTGTCTGCTGTATTAAATGTGCTAAAGAATCTGGGAAATTGTGTTAACCAGCTCAGCAGTATGATAAAAGTAGACTACACCTGAATAACCAAGCCCTTGAGCTGCAGAAGATGCAGGAAGAGCACAGGAGAGCCACCAACATTGCCATCACAGACTTCAATCGAGCACTGGTGAGTCAGAAGAGCTCAACTCAGGCTCAGTGGACTAGATTGCCTGCTCATCACAGCTTAAGTTCATTCCCTGGTGCACAGGGAAAAACTCTAACACATTACCTAATATTGTGTGTCTGTATGTGGGTGTACTGTGGGTGGCATTTTCTGAATGTACTATAGTTTAAAATAAGTTTATACCTTTTTTTAACATCACAAAGGCCATGGAATTGCAAGAGCGCAGAGAAAAAGAGCATCATCAAGAAGAGGAGAACAATCGAACAGATATCCTGAACCATCTGCAGGGGGAATTGCTGAGTGAGAACATGCAGCGGAGTGCCAGACCGTGTAGGGACTGCTACAAGGGCATGACACCTGAGCAGATCCGAGAATTTAGCAACTGTCAGCGGCAGCAAGCTGAGGAGAGGAGGGTACATTCTACACACACACACACACACACACACACACACACACGCATCAATGCCTTTTATTCTTGCATGCATGTACCAGCATCATCAATGGTATTGATAGCACAGTTTTTAGACTGGTATTGATCATTTAAAGATGCACTGTGTGCCACACCCTCAGAACGTGTTCATTCATAAGTTATAGTATAAGTTGTTGTTTGTTTGAAGGTCATGTTAGGTATATGAAATTGTGTGTGCATGTAGCATGTTTTCATGGAGCAGAAGGAGAAGCAGCTGCAGGAGGACCGCATGCAAATGGCTTTGGCTCGGGCTGCACTGCTGAAGGAGAGACAGCAGGCGAGAATTAACAAGGAGCTGCGCAGAGCTGTGGATGTGACTAACATACAACTGGCCCAGGCTCAGCAAGCACAGTTTGTACCAGACACACACCTAAAAACCAGGATTTAGACTCTCAGACCTGTCACAGAATAATAAACTCTGTTAGGTTTATTCAACATAGTATACAATGGCTAGCATAAATATGTAACTCCTTAAAGGACATGTCTTAAGCTTTTTATTTACCACGATTATGAGCAAAAAGTGATAACAATGCTAGTACTAGAGTGCACCCGGGTCGTACTGCACTCACATTGACCCCCTTAATGAACCAGGACGCTTTAAACTTCCCGCTCTCCGAATACTTCCGACAACGCTCTCTTCGGCATTTTCCACTGAAACTGCCTGCTGACATCACTTACAGAAAACACTTCACCACGGAAGCGATTCATTTGAAATAGAGACATTTAGCGGGTGTAGCAATAACCACTCGGAGAACAGTTACAACCCACACCGAGTTGTCTCTCTCAATCAGTGGCCGACTGACCCTGTCTCCACAAGGTCAGATGAACATATCAGAACATGTCGTACCTGTCTATGACCCTGTCTATAAAATGTTTTTAATTTGCATATCTTTAATAGATGACCCACAGTTCTGGCCACACCCATCAGTGTTTTTCATTGGTTTTAGGCTCACGCTATTTTGCTCACCTTATTATAGCTGTTCTCAAGTGTCACATGATCTCGGTTTCTTTACACCTGTTTCATGAACAACTCAGAGTTAGGTAGTGAACAGTCCTAAAAAAATTAAAAACATCATGAATATCAAGTACAGGAAATGTATTATGATGTAGATGACCATCCTGTCGTGATTAGGAGAAATCTTGCTTCTCCTGTAAATCATGTTGTTTGTCAGCTCAGAAAGCAGGTGCAAGCCTGGTCACTTTTTCCCTGCTCCTGACACTTGTGCTGCTGTGACATGTACATTTCCCCAATGTGGGATTAATACAGTTTACTTTATCTTCTCATATGTTGAGGATAAGCTGTGCTGTAAATTTAGCAGCTGTGTTTTGTCTTCATCACAGGAGGAAGAAGGAGGTTTACACCAACATCCCTGACGAGAGCTACTTCTCCCAGTTCAATAAATCCAGCAGATAAAAATCTCATATATTAGGACAGCTTTTAATAGATTATGTTGTAAAAAAGATCCTGCTTAACACAGAAGTTTACACTGTAAAGAGAACTTTGGTGAGGTCTGGGTTTGATTTTATTTTATCATTTGGTATGGACAGAGCAAATTAGAGCTTAATCAGCGTTTTTAATGGCAATAATGAGAGAAGTCACTGCGGTCAAAATCAAATAGAAAGCCAGGGAAACTTTATCAACATCTGGATTGTTACATTATAATTACTTCCAGAAAGATCTATGTAGAAGGAATAAGGGAACATCTGTGCAAAAGTGACTAAATACTTTTTCATGATGATGTATGCTATCTGATAGATAGAGCTGTATTCACAACTGTTGCTTTCAATTTCAAGACTAGGACTAAGATTAAGTCTCAAGATTGAGTTTTGAGTGCATGTTGAGATTTGGGAATATGAACAGATAATCACTATTCTTTATGCAGGTAGAACAAAAACAACATTTTGAAACATATGTTACTCCTGTGTGTGTGCGTGCGTGTGTGTAAAGTAATCTATACAAACAGAAATTCCAACATCTCGTTTTCCTTGTTGTCCAAATTACTAATTACATCATTAGTAATTGTACTGGAATACTTTTTAAAAATAATCCTTCCAACCAGCAGCATGCTGGCGTAGTGATTAGCACGTCTGCCTCACAGCAAGAAGGCCTGGGTCCGATTCTCAGCCCGGGTGTTTCTGTGTGGAGTTTGCATGTTCTCCCCGTGCTTGTGTGGGTTTCCTCTGGGTACTCCGGTTTCCTCCTACAATCCAAAAACATGCATAATAGGCTAATTGGCTGTTCCAAATCACCCCTAGAAGTGAGAGTGAGTGTAAATGGTTGTGTGTGTTGGTCCTGCATGCCCTGCATGATCCGGCGAGCTGTCCAGGGTGTACCACCTTCACCCAGAGTCGGCTGAGATAGGCACCAACCTCCCAGCAACCCTACTTAGGATTAACCTGCTTAGAAAATGAATGAATGAAGACTCTCAATCCCCTCTCACTTTGCGCTCCAAAACATACCCATATCTGCCTTTCTACTACTGCATAATTATCTATTGCACAATGTAGGAAAACGGGCGATGTTTTTAAAGATAGCGTTGAATTTCTTAAGAAGATAATCTGCTCAGAGCAGGGTTGGGACGCAGTGTAAATTGCGATGGCAACATACCTCACTGAGAACCTACTCAATTTCCATAGCACTGGTTTAATCCAGAGGTTCCTCTTGAACTTACCCAGATGAACCAGTACTCACACATACCAGTAACGAAAACTAGTTCAACAGGAACAATGGAAATAAAAATATCGATGTGATATCAATCTTTTTCTTTTCTTTTTTCTACTCTAACTTGATTGAAGAGTTTGAGGTTGAACTTCAGCCTACACACGGTGTGTTTTTTATTGAGGAATTTGATTCATTTTAAAACTGAAAGTGTTTAGCGGTTCTGGAAACACTTTAACCTTCTGGGTAACTTTATAAACCCTAAAAACAAACAAACAAACAAACAAACAAACACCTGATCCCTGAGTGTGAGTGTATCGCTCATTAGTTCACTGCCTTGACTTGTTTTTTAATTCAAGTTATTTTAATGTTTACTTTAATTCCCCTGTTGTGTTTTATTCTCGCTTTAAATGCTGTAAATTATCATAAATCATCATCATCATCATCAACAACAGCAGCTGCAGCTACAGGTTACTGACTGGTTTTGGAAAAACAGTTGTACATGTTTATGATTTAAATACACTGTATTAAACTATCAAATATCAGTCTTAAAACTCATATTTATAATGACTGACTGGACTCTCCTGGAGGAAATGAGAAGGAGGTTTAAAACAAACAAAACATGGTGATGGGTCCAGACAGTCACTTGAACCGCACACGAGCGCTGAACACATCACGCCACAGAGCAGCACGCGCTGATCTAGATCTCCAGATTCCACAGAACACCTTACACCTGAGATCCGTCCACCTTCCATATATGGTAAAGGGTCCATGCATCTTTTCATGGCCTTTAACCTGCCCAGCTAAAGTGGCCCTTTATTTTATTTGATTTACTTTATTTTTAAATCTATGCTAACATCACTGTGTAATTTTGAGACAATTCAATTTGAAGTAGAATTTCTTATGATTTGCATATTTATCACTTTTATTCATGTTTGTTTGAAGAGAGAGTGAAGCATTTTGTTTTACACTCATACAGTTTTCAGAATGTGAGTCATATCTGACTATTAATAACTTCAATCTCATTAACATTTTAAACTGTAAATAGATTTCAAGTAAATCGTGTAGATTTCAAGTTCAATAAAATATTTTTGGTTGAGATCCCAGTACAGGGAAATATGTAGAAAATCTTGTCATTGGTAATCACACACACACACACACACACACACACAAAAACCTGCATTGGACAGAGATTAAAACAGTTTAATTTGAAATGGTAAAACTGTATTTGTATTCAAAAACACAGAACTCCTTGTCCCAATACACTTTCTCCAAATGTGTGATTCCAGCAAATCCATGTGATCACATCATAACATTTATTATTAAAATACAATTCAGATCAGATAGGAAACCCTGAGATTACATAAACAATATTCACAGACTAAAATCTAACATGAAATCAAAATCAATAAGAACCATCACCAACATAGGCGTAATCATTAAAATTTCCTTCATAGAAAAGATTATACTTGTTTAACTGTATTTTTCACCAAAATATACAAATAAATGCTTGATTCAGATTGGCCGGCAGTGTTGATTAATTTCTTATATTAGACACTCTCACAGTAGTGTCGCTGCAAATCTTTTGAGATTTACATTCATGCATTTTAAACATTAATATGTTATTCCTGTTATACATTACCTGAGCCATTTAATCCTAATAGGGTTGTGGGGAGGATCAAGCCTATCTCAGCTGACTTTGGGCAAAGGCAGGGAACACCATGGAGAGCTTGCAAGACCAGTATAGGGCCAACACATTCTCACACCTAGGAGCAATTTGGAACAGCCAGTTAGCCTGTGCATGAGGTACCTGGAAGAAACCCACACATGCATGGGGAGAACCTATAAAATACACACAGAAAACACACTCCCCGAGACCCAGGACCTTCTTGCTGTGAAGCAGAAGTGCTAAAAAAAATATGCCACTGCGCAGTCACAAATATGTTATCCTATGTTATTCTACAAAAGCCCATTCAAAGGGACATGTATAGCTGAAACTGATAGAGTTTAAGTGGAACAGTAGATGGACAATAATTAAAAGGGTTTTTTTTGTGTGTGCTTTTTTTGTAAATTGCGTCACTTTTTTGTTTTTTTAAACATTGGAAACATACACATCTCACTCCGGTGATGTGTGTGAGACTTTATGTAACATTTATAGAAGGAGTCTCCAGTGTCAGTGTTATGAACAGCTACAAGTAAATTGTCTTTAAAGTACTTTAACAAAGGGGGGGGGGGGGGGGGGGGGGGGTTAGTTGCCGCTCTTACATAACTGATAACCAGAAAAATTGTTCGGTGGATTTCCACAGCAATAATTATAACTAAATAGATAAAGAATATGGAATTCTTTAATAAATAAGAATTTTAAGCAATGTGAATGTGTGGTATATAAAGGATAAATCAATATAGGACATGCTGTTATGTAAGGACTAATGTATATCGAAATGGCCTTTATCACAAGATAAACCCTGACACTCAGGACTGAGGACCTTTGCCTTCAGTTGAGGGGTGTTGTATCACTGTGAAGGGGTTTATTTTAGCTTGCTGTACATTATCCTGCATATGGCACATCTACTTTCAATTTTAAAAAATGGAATAAAAAAAAAAATGCCACGCTTCATAGCAATGTTTAATGATAAAGAAATAACAAACCACTGACCAATCAAAATTATGGCAAATTTACGGCATTTGGTAGATGCCTTGATAAAGAGCGACTTACATTTATTATTTTTAAACAACTGAGGAATTGAAGGTTAAGGGACTTGCTTTAGTGTGTTATTCCTTAATGAATATATTCAACCAGGATTTGATCCAGTGTAATTTTTACATTTCTTGATGCCTTTCTCATCATCTAATGGTGCAGGTGTCTACTGTAATCAAGTGTTAAACTCAGCAAATATCTTCTCATGCTGGGGGAAAATAGTCTGTACACAGCCTTGGCTTTGTAGGGTGGCTTGGTATGAGCCACTCAACAATTTTCTAACTATTCATCAACAGGCAGAATACTGACCTTATTACTGATTGGATGGAGGGGAGAAGGGATGTCATCATTGCTTTGGACTTGGGTTTAAAATTTCAGCAATCTCGATCCTTCTTTAGATCTGATGATTCTTTAGACAGAACAAAAGTTGTAATCCTGCAGCAACTACATTAAACTACATTAAATCAGTTTCATGGGTTCTGGAATATAAACACAGCTCCTTGGTTAATGTGTTTCAGTTTTCTTTTCAATACTAAGTTTCAGACAAACTCAAATACTTCAGACCACATGATGATGTGGAGAGTCATATGTGGCACAGGTCGAATGCAATAAATTAATTTGTCCAGCAGAGGACGATCTATGCACTTGGAAGTCTTAACCGAGTCATACATGTAAGCTCCGGGTAAAGCTTTCACCTTTAACAGCAGGACATGCTTTCATTCATTCATTCATGCATTTTCTGAACCGCTTAATCCTAATTAGGGTCACTGGGAGGCTGGCACCCATGTGTGCTCACTTTGGATGGGTTAAATTCAGAGGCAATAATTTTCCTTGTTGGATTAATACAGTACAGCAAAATAAAAACAATCTCAGCCGACTCTGGTCAAGGGTGGGGTACACCCTGGACAGCTCACCAGGTCATCGCAGGGCAGAAACACGCTGACGTCAATCCAATGGCCTACTTTTTACGAAAATGACAGCAATGTTTCCTAAACATACCTCTCACCACAGACAGTGAGAGAAATGGCTGACTTCTAATAACCGAGTTAGCTGCACTGGGGGAACAGCAATGACAACTTTGTGATAGTCGGGCTTGAACCGCCGACCTTCGGATCAGTAAGCCAGCACCTTAACCACCAAGCCACCACTGCCTTGATATTAATAATCAGGTTTATTTAAAGAAAGAAAGAAAGAAAGACAAAATTAATCATCACAGTATTCATAATCATGTTATCAAAGTCCATTTTTAGTAGTCAGTAACGATGGACAGACAACGAAGTGTGATTTCAAGCTTTGTTCCATAGTGCACATAAAAATATTTTTCCGGCAGTTCTACAGCAAAGCCTCCTCGACAAACTTGTCCCACTTCACCAGCAAAGCAGCAATGGCTTTTTCCTTCAGAGAGGGAGACAAGGAGCTGTACCTAGGAACAAAATAAACAGATCAGAAATTTTATCAAAAACACCTGGGTGAAGAGGTTCTCCATCACTACAGACAGTGTTGATCATTTTCTGCGCACCAACAAGTGTATTATTCCCTAATTCGTACATATACGTTGGTACTGTACATCTAATACAGTACATCAAGCAAGTATAAACCCTCACAGGGGAATCAAGGTGCTGAAGTGAAGCAGATGGGTCTTGTATCACCCTGAATGGGTTTCGTTTTGTAATAACAGGTTGTACAATATCACATATTTTACCTCAGAGAGTTGAGCACAAGCTCTTTCAGTGTAGCTAAATTAGAACTCATTCCACCGAGGCCCATGAAAGCCTGATAGAAGTCGTGCGAGAGGCTGGTCGCTCCTAACAGAGATGGGTCATCTGAGCTTATCACCATGGGATGGCCCTCTGCCATGAGTTTGGCCGCAGGATGGTTTCGAAGATCTGCAACCAACTTCAGGACCTGATTGTGTGGGGAGAAAAAGAAAAGGTTTTAATGTATTCTAGTCCTGGAGACTCACAGCTTCAACAATTAAAGGTAATAATGTTAATCTCCGTGTAGCTGCAGTGAGCATGAATTCATATCACCGAAGCTGTACAGAAATATTGAAAAAAATCTAATACAGTGACTTGCAAAAGTATTCACCCCCTTAACATTTTTCATGTTTTGTTGCCTCACAAACTGGAATTAAAATAGATTGTTTGAAGGTCTGAACTTTGAAGGTGTGGTTTGTTTGTTTTTTTAATTGTGAAAAAAAAAAACAACAAATAGACAAAATAACAGAAAACTTTGGCGTTCACCCCCCTAAAGTCAGTACTTTGTAAAGCCACCTTTTGCGGTAATTATTGCTGCAAGTTGCTTTGGATAAGTCTCTATGAGCTTAAAATAAAAATGATTTTTGCCCATTCCTCAAGGCAAAACTGCTCCAGCTCCTTCATGTTCAAGAACCGCAATCTTCAAGTCTGACCACAGATTCTCAATTGGATTGAGGTCTGGGCTTTGACTAGGCCATTCCAACACATTTAAATGCTTCCCCATAAACCACTCGAGACTTTCTTTAGCAGTATACTTCGGGTCATTGTCCTGCTGGAAGGTGAACCTCCATCCCAGTCTCAAATCACAGGGAGACTGAAACAGGTTTTGCTCAAGAATATCCCTGTATTTAGCACCATCCATCTTTCCCTCAACTCGGATCAGTTTCCTAGTCCCTGTTGCTAAAAAACATCCCCACAACATGATGTTTCACTGTGGGGATGGTGTTTTTGGGGTGATGGGATGTGTTGGTTTGCGCCAGACATAGCGTTTTAAAGGTATTTTTAGTTTCACCTGACCAGAGCACCTTCCTCCATACATTTGGGGAGTCACCTTTATACCTTTTGGTAAACTCAAAATGTACGTTCTTATTTTAAACACTATGTAATGGCTTTTTTCTGGCCACTCTTCCATAAAACCCAGCTATATGGAGTGTACGGCTTATTGTAGTCCCATGCACAGATACACCAGTCTCTGCTGTGGAACTCAGGGTTACCTTTGGTTTCTGTGCTGCCTCTCTGATTAATGCCCTCCTTGCCCAGTCTGTGAGTTTTGGTGGGCGGCTCTCTTGGCAGGTTTGCTGTAGTACCGTATTCTCTCCATTTGAAGATAATGGATTTGCTGGTGCTCTCCAGGGGATCATCAAAGATTTGGATTTTTTTTTTTATATATATATATAACCCATCCCTGACTTCTCAACAACTTTGTCCCTGAGCTCCTTGGACTTCATGGTGTGATGCCTTTTGCTCAGTGGTGTTGCAGCCTCTGGGGCCTTTCAGAAAAGGTGTGTTTATACTGACAGTTCATGTGACACTTAGACTGCACACAGGTGGACTTCATTTCACTAATTATGTGACTTCTGATTGTAATTGGTTGCACCAGAACTTTTGAGGGGCTACATAGCAAAGGGGGTGAAAACATATGCAAATGCCCATTTTCAGATTTTTCTTTTTAAAAATTCCTTTTTATATATTTTTGTCTTTTTACTTCACCAACTTAAGACTATTTTGTGCGGATCCATCACATAAAATTCAAAATTAAAAAAAAAAAAACATTTAAATTGTAAGTTGTAATGTAACAAAATTGGTTAAAAGCCAAAGGGGTGAATACTTTTGCAAGGCATTGTATGTCTCAGTTTACTTCGAACAAATTCATCAGAACAGATGACTTTATCATCTGACCTTTATTTGTAATAGTTTTATGCCATTATTGTAAACCATATGCAGATGCTTATCCTTAAAAAATGTTTTCATATTCTTTTTAACAAACAATACTGCAAGAAATGTGACATCAACATTCAGCACAGTCTAATATAATGTAAATAATACATTCCAATTTTAGTATTAAATTTGTTAATACTACAATCTGTAGTACTGTCCATGCAATTTTACAAAATTACAAACTATAGTGTGGAGCGAAAGAATTTGTATCACCTGTCTTGTTTAATTATCCATTTAATAAGTGTATGCTACAGGGTCCCATTAATGTTTTATGTTGTTTTGCTCAGTGAAAGTTTGTCTGCCTACCTGAGTTAGATTGTCATGTTACATCCCTATGGAGCTCTGATTACAATCTCCACTATCATTTGAAGCAATAAATGACCATCTAGGCAAACATTTACTTACTGTAGCTCTACAGGTGATATAAGGGTAACTGTCCACCACCACTGTGAAATGCCCACCCGCCAAAGGCTGCTGAAGCTTCTTTTTCCTTTCAGCATAGTGGATCTGTCTGTACTGAATCAGTGCAAATGGCCTGAAATAATCTTGTACCTTTACCTCTAACTAGATTTTATTATTACTTTAAATAAAAGAGAATTTAAAGAAGAGTTATGTTACAAGTGTTCCACCTTGAAATGCTTTAAAATGGTCATGAGTACCACCGCAAGAGAGCCCACCTGCCCCTGCCCATCCTCACTACGTTCAACAGGAGTACTGTAGAGAGCATCCTCACTAACTGCATTTCTGTGTGGTGCGGAGGATGCACTGCTACCGACTGGAGGAACGTGAGGAGAGTGGTGAGAACAGCTGAGAAAATCATCGGGTGCTCCCTTCCTTCTGTGCAGGACATTGCCCCTCAGCGATGTGTGTCTTGGACCAGAAATATCATCAAGGATGCCTCACACCCCCACCATGGACTTTTTTCACTTCTGCCCACCGGAAGAAGATTCTGCAGAATCCGGTGCAGAACCACAAGGTTTAAAAACAGTTTTTTCCCCCCAGGCCACCAGACTCTTAAATTCATAGATTGCACAAATCCATAGTCGGTTCTACTCTCTGCACTAATGCCACTTTATAGCTCAATTTATTACACTTTTTGCCATTTGCACTATATTCTATATATTTTGCACAGTTTTTGCCATTGTACTATACAACATTTTCCACCATTCTGTTATGCTGTCCTTATTGCATATTTTCATACTGTGAACATTGCTTTTTATTATATGTTTATATAATGCTATTAACGGTTTTTTATATAAATACCGTCTATATTTCATATTTCATATATTAATGGCAATCATTTTTCATCTCTTATACTGTAGCGAGCAAATGCAACAACATTTTGTTCTGTATACCTGAATGACAAATAAAGCTAAGTCTAAGTATCTCATGCATTTGAGACACAGCCATGACTTTCAGGTATAGTTGTTCATCGTTACCTAACCAAGGATAAAAACCTACCTGGTTAGAGATGGGACAGACCTCTACTGGTACATCCATCTTCCTGGCAAGCTCTTTCACCACAGGGTGGCGTGCCATCGCAAAGCCATGTCCAATCCGAGACGTGTTGAAGAGCAGAGCGTCCATCATGTTCTGATCCACTGCAGTGCCCTCTAAATCTACACAGGAAGTGGAACACACACTTTTTACCAAATTACAGGAGAAAATCAGGTATACACATCAAGAACTACAAGAATATACAGTATTTGGATGAATGATGTGTATACTAGTCTCTCCTGCATGGAAGAAGAAGGGTAGATGGACGCCGTGCTCTTCCGGCAGTTCCAAAGCCTCTTTAAAATACCACAGAGAATTTCCACTGTCTTCATGACCCACCTAAAATAATAATTTAAGAAGAAGAGCAAATATATATATATATATATATATGCTCTTCCTAAATATATATATATATATATATATATATATATATATATATATATATATATATATATATATATATATATATATATA
>JAOUQZ010000001.1:29550949-29589334 GCA_028564935.1 Neosilurus hyrtlii
TATATATATATATATATATATATATATATATATATATAAAATATAATACAAATAAAAAAATATGTGGTGTTTCCTCATACACTGATTATTTGGTAACTGCCCAACACAGAACCAGAAATGACCACTACTTTTTTTAAATTTAGTAATTAAATTCATTACAGAGCTGCATACTGACTCATTCAGCTCAGCTTCGCTTGCTTTCTATTTCAAATGCACATCGGTTTTTCACCCCATACAAGACAGCTGCTCAGAGAGAGAAAGACGTAGCGGACTCAATTCTGTCAATTACAGCAACGCAGGCTAATCAGGGGTGTCTGTGAATTCATTCATGTGTGAGGAGGTGAGCACTTATAATACAATAGCACTTTCCTCCAGGCATGTTATACTGCTCCTGACACGGCATAAACAAGCAACTAAGATGCAGTTAGCTATTCTCTCCCTGGTTGGGATCTGTCATGTGATGCAGAAAGGTGTCTCATTGGTCATGACTAAATTACGAAGGAGACACCAAACTGCATGACCTTCACAGCACAAAAGTCCTCTGCACTTCAGACACCTGTACCTGAAAACCCTGAATACCACAGTACATATGTTCTGTTACTGTATTTAGGGTTGTACATACAAAGTCAAAGCCAGCCACGATGTCTGGAAAGTTCCCCTGCAACTTCATGGCCTCTTCGACCATCTGTACCGCTTGTGTCAAATTCACACCTCTGATATAAAAACACACACACAAATTTAATTTTTAGCCCTTAAATGTCTATAACATCATGTCATACCCATAATAAACATGTGCTATATTACAGACTCGAACCTGTGGACAGTGAAAATGATTCGGGCTCCCAAGAAGTCTGGATACTGAGTCGTGAAGCGTTGAATCACCTCTTGACACGCCCTCAAGCTCCAGTCCCTGCTGTTCTTACTGCCATCCAGCTCATATGTCTAAATTATAACAAAAATAAACGGTTTTATTAACGTTTCTTTATGACATGCCTGAGAGGGGTAAATGAACACATACCTGCTGCAGCAGAGCTCGGATTTCCACGTACATGACATTGTCCATGTGGAACTGCCTAAGACCTTCGTAAAGATAGTCCTTAAAGACAGGTGCGTACGTGGCCAGCCCGAAAGCCACCATAAATGCTTCTTCAAATTTCTTCCAGATGACGTCTTGGTTGGGGTATTCGCGGTCTGGGTCATCAGTAAATAGCGTCAGGTTTTGAATAAAACTGCAAATGCAAAAACACCAATACAAAACTACAATGAAAGTGCAACACAAAGGGACATGAAATAAAACTGGAGGTGAAATCAGCATTGTAGTGGTGTAGCACTGTAGTCACTACACCACTTTGGAGATGAAGATCAGACAGAAAAAGACTAATTCCTGAGGGTGGCAGTAATGTGCAGTAAAGTAAAAACTAAAACTCAGACTAAAATGAATAAACTTAAAACAAATAAAAAATAAAACTATTTACGTACTTGTAAATGTAATTAAAAAGAAACTGAAATTAAATATAAATAACCAAATACTGTTTAAAAATAAAAAAAACTAATACACTTCAAAATTATACAAGCTTTAATATCTTTTTATTTAAAAAAAATTCAGTACTAAAATAAACAAACATAGGGTCTCATTCACCAACCATTCTTATAAAAAAAATCCTTCCGAAGTCTCACTTGCACTCTTCTGGCATTCACTAATATTTTATCTGGGATTTGTTCTTAGCTATGAACAAAATCTTCCACCACGAAAGGGCACTCTTACATAATGTTGTGAAATTGCTACTATTTCTCTTCTTTTTAATCATATTAAACTTTAGTAATTATTTTAATTAAGTTACAAAGCATCGTTCAAATAAATATCACTTCATAACGTACCAAGAGCTACCAAGAGCTTTTCTAATGGCTTTCGATGGACTCACAAAAGATACAACGTAATAGAGCGAGGGGTTATGTCTAGAGTCGTTTATTTTTGGATTGATGAGTTGATGCTGTGCCAGCTGAAAAAGTTAAATATTTTGAAATACATGGATGGTAGGAGAACATGGAACGAGGAAATGATTTAAAAGCAAAAAAAGTGGCAGAACAGATTTAAAAGAATATGCTAGCAAATCCATGCTCGGTGGAAGCTCCTTAAACAATTCGACTTCAGCACCAGGAAAAACAACAAAACAAGTGGACATGATCAAGTTTCTTACCCAAACTGTTTCATGGTCAGGGTTGTTTTTTCAAATTACATATTTAATTATAATAGTTAAATAGGCACTTACATACTTTATGACTGTCTCTTGTTTATTGTTGAATAGAGGAAGAGTAGTCCCAGCTACACTAGTGAAATCTCCTCAATTCTGATAAATATTCTTATCAGAGGTAAATGTTGCTCAAATTTTGACCAAGAACTGAATTCGATTCTCCCCACTGTAATAAAAATAGTAGCTTTTACCTGATAAAATTCTGAATTATTTTTCATACAATCTAGAAAGATGTTCAGTTCTGCTTGTAAGCTCTATTTATAATCTAAGTGGCTTTGTCGGGATCCTTTGACATCAAAAATGTCTTCTCCCCAAAGTACACATTACATGTGGAGGACAGAAGTGCTTTTATCAGATATTAATTGCTTTTTCTAAATGTAGATGTGGGAGTGAAATACTTTCTGTACACAGTTCCACATCAGCTTGATAAACATGTCCGTCAAAAAGTGTCTTCTCCGGAAAAGCACAATGATTGTCACTGATGCTGTCGTTACTGCAGTTAATAATATGTACAACTAATGTTGCATGACACCTGCTCAGATAATGTGTTTAGTGATCTTTCCTTCTTAATGCTGTGAATTCTTTGTAATTAGACGTACTAATTGAACAAGCACATGTACTTGTTATAGAGACCCTGTACCTGTTATACTTTCACCCAGTGGAATTAGACCTGCAGCTCTGACATTTCACACAAAATATTCTAGTCTCATAAGGTGTTGACTGGTAATAAGAAACCACAAAAACTACCAGTTTCATTTTTGAGCTACCGTGAACCGAAAAAGTATACCCGATTGTGAAACAGCTCATATATCTTGTACTGCAACTTGTTTAAATGAATACCTCTGTGAGTTTTCAAGCTTTTTAAAGTGAAACTTTCAATTGTATTAAATGTTATATTTTAACTGTTACTTAAAAGCTATTTAATTTAAAATGGGTTTAGTTCAAGAAATGTGAATAAAAACGTAAGTGGAAACTGTAATATCATATTGCCTAAACAGTGATATATAGAAAGAGATATAGCCAGTATATGTATGGGAAGCCCTGGATAGTAGAGAGACATGACAGAGATCATCTCCATGCATGCCATTACAATAATAACATGCATCCAATAAATAAATAAATAAACAAATAACCATGCCTCAGAAAACGTCATCGCACGCACCAAGTGGAGCGCATCAAAAATAAAAAAATAATAATAATACCATACATGGTTAAAGGAAAGCATACGAAAAGTACACAGCTGTAAATCGGTCCAGTTCACAGCTCGGCACAGCAACAACTTAACACTAGTCAATTATTTTTGTCTGTAATTCAGTAGGTTAAGCGGAAAATATTTCAATAATGAAATATTTGTTGTATTTTGGGACAAGCTAAATGGCCAAGTGGAGCTTTAACCATAGCTTGACTTAACTGTGCATGTAAATGTACGATTTTTTTTCTTGGCCTCTGATTTTAGGTCAAACCACCTTTTTTTAATTATTATTTTACTATTAAGGCTACTGAATATAATATCTGGTAGATACCAGATTCTGACTTTTCTTATGAATTTTATGAAATTTTACTAAAAATCTTAAAAAGATATTGATGAATGAGGCCGAATGTTTATTCTTTAACCTATTGTCCAGCTCAGTGCTATTGTGTTTCTCCCTCAAGGTTTTGAGCAGAGTCCATGTGGAGCAGTTCGGAGCTGGTGTCGGCTGAGCAGAGGAGAACACAAAGCGCACAGAGGCACCGTTGGTGAAGCACACGTAACAATTCTCCCTGTAGGTCACGTTCTTCACCAGCCATTCAACTCCCACCATGGAAAAGTCATGCACGTGTAAAACCGCACCTGAAACAGGTAAGAGGGAACGACTTGAGACATGGCAAGGAGCTCTGTGTTGTCTCAGCATGTATTTTTATATCTAATATTTTATATCAGATAATTCAGTGTCGCACAGTTCACAGTCCATTTTCAGTACTTTCTAACAGGTATCATGAGTTTATAAACCTTCCATGGGCTTTAATGGCTGTTAATATAAGCTGCAGAGACTGTCCTTAAACTCCTCTGATAATGTAGAGCAAGCGATAATAATAATACCGATCATTGTTCAGCTCTGAAGAGTGTTTGATATTGGAGTATAAAATCATACCTTTGGGCATCTTCTGCAGAAAGCTGAAGACCGGACTCGCATCGATCAGAGGCTTTGCTTTAAAGAAGTGCATGGCAGGAGGGAAGTCCGGCGCTGCCATTTCCTTCAGTTTCATCTGGTACAGTTTTTCATCAAGGAGCATTTCTTTATTGTTTAACACCACACCACCACCAACCTGTGTTCTCTCCTCCATCTTTATCAAAGCCTCTCGCTGGCGTGGATCGGGCCTGGACATGCATCGTTGCGTGAAGGACAGCAACAGCCACAACAAACCAAACTGAATCTTCCATAGCAGCACACACATCATGGCTCACACTTCAGTCCTGGAAAGATATACATATCCAAAAATATTTTAAAAATCATTAACATTTGGCACATGCTCTCCTGTAGTGATTTCTGTACGCCTGCAAACTGTTACAAAAAAATAGTTTCACCTCATTTTAATCTTCTGATCAGTTCTGATCTTAAGCCAGTTGATTTTGAGCTCAACTGATTATCTCACTAATATTTTAAAAAACATCAATGTATCAAAATTTTGACTTCTTTCTTAGCCGTACTTATATATAAACGATAATATTTCATTAACGGAAGTTTATCACTTGTGGGTAAGGCAGTAACTTATGGGCTTCATTCACCAATTGATCTTATGAACAAATTCATTCTTAAATGTTACTACTTCTTTTATTCACCATTATTTTCTTATCTGGGATTTGTTCTTACGTTCTTACGAACACAAAAGAGCACTCATTCACAAATCAGTGCCAAAGAGATGTTGCAAAATCACTAGTATTTTCCTTCTTTTTTAATTTTCTTCAGAAAAGCTTTTGTAATGGAGCTGTGCATCACCATGAGTCGGCACTACAGGCCCAACCAGGTATTCAGGTACTGACTGCTTTTCCCCTTTCCATGAGTGCTGGAGAGTATTAAATTCCTGGCCAGACAGAACATTAAATTCCCCTTCTCTGAACATAAACAGTCTTCAATCAGATTTCATTCTGTTGCTGCTCTAGTCAACATTATAGGCACAGTAGACTGTGTACATATGTGCACCCTTTCCCAAACCATTCCCATAGCTCAATCGTAAACACTCAATGTTCAACTTACCTGCAAACCCCAGGACCTTCTGTTAAATGTGGTATCCCATTTCTCAGCCTTTTGTTCTAACAATGTGAAAAGTGCTGCATTTGGAACATGGGGACACGTGTTGGATGTTCTTGGATACAGTATATATTTAATACAGCACATATAAAATACAGGCAGTGGTAAGCTGACCAGAGAATTTAAGTGTATTACTGCAATTGCAGCTCCACGCCTGTGTTTGGTAGTTTTTCTTGGCCTTTGATTTAGCGGTCAAACTACCTTTCCCCCCCACTATTCACAATACAAAATATAATTCCTAATATGAAATTTACATACCACAGCAGCATTATCCCAAGTGAACAATGGCTCAATCTAAATGTCAAAAACTCAATGATTGACACAGTCACTGATTTTAAAATCCTGGAAATTAAAAAAAAATGTCACCCCAAAAACTACAAAGAAAACTATACAATATGGCTTTTGCATCTTTACAATAAGACTAAGTTTAAGTCTTTACAAACTTTGAATGAGTTTCTAACTCATAAATATATAATGGATCATAAATAATGGAGCAAGCATAACCATCATAAACAACAGAAATCTAATTTTAGTTCCAATACTGACCTCCCTGTTTAGTGTATACAAAAACAATAAGTCACCTCAGGTTCAATGACCAGTCCCCTTAATGTCTTTGTCTCTTATCCATTTACATTCTTCAAGCCATCCCTTTATATAACAATAAAAAACCCTATTTGGGAGTTATGCACCTGTTTGCACTTTCATTTCATCCTTCTGCAGTTTCTGTTACATTTCTGCAAAATTCACACAAAACTGTACCCTTAACTCAGATTGTGTGCTGTGGTGATAAAAAATAGGCAGCTTGGTTTCAACTGTTATATGATGTTTATTTGCTATTTGAAAATCATTCTGTGCATTCTACTCACTGTATTTACAAACATCAAACTATTTGTCTATGATCTAATGCTCAATACCACCTTAATCATCGGACAGCTTCCCTAAAAATCCCTAAATCTAAACCTGACAGCAAAGTCAATAATGAGACCTAATTACCATTGCTGTAGTCTGCAGCCACATGCACTTTGTATTGTATCTACGAGCTGAAGAATAAAGCTGCCTTTTTAAAACAGCACTAATGAATTCAAAGGATCACAAAGTGTTGATTAACTTCATTACAAGTCAACTGTGCAGGTGCAAATCACAAGTTTATATTGACGCGCTCCTTCTAATAGGCTAGATCAGTAACAGCTTGCACAGAAACATGTACAGCAGCTGCTCCAAATAACCACAGCCTAAGAATAAACGGGTTAAAAGAAAAGATTTATTGTTATTTACGAAAAAACAAAAAAACAAGGAAGGAGTCTCCAGTGTCAGAACTTTGTAATACTAAGTTTTCTGATATGGTAAAGGCTTACACACTGTTAATAGATGCTACAGTCTAAGTGATAACATGAATTTTATTTTTGTTTTTTTTGTGAGAAATGCAGCTATAAATAGATAAAACAAGTTAAAACTGTAATTGTTGGTGAAATCTGATTGCATGAAAGGAACAGAACGTTTCATGACGTCACTTTCATAACAACAATTTGTGTCATATGACTCGAGCTGTCTCTCCCTTCTTTATTTTCCTACTTCAAAGAATTTGAGAAGGTACTTCAGCCTATAGCTACAAGGTTTCCTTTCTTTCTTTTTTTTTTATTTATTTAAATTAAGCAAACAATCATTTTAAAACTATTTGAAACTGAAAGTGTTCAGTGCTTTTGGAAAAGCTTTGATCTTACCGGTGACTTGAGAAAACTGCACAGTGAGTGTTTATTAAAGCTCACGTGACTCTGAGCCTCTCATTAGTTCACTGCTTTCTGCGACTCCTTTTTTAATACCAGTTAGTTTTTGTGTGTTTACTTTACCTGGTTGTGTTTTATTCTCACTGCATGTGCTGTAAATGAAAATAAATCATCAACAGCAGCAGCCACAGGTTTCTGTCTGAGTCTGTGTTTTGTTAAAAGACCGCTATATTTACCGTTATATAGCATTATATTCACCATTTAAACACTAAAACATCACTCCGTTACAGATTACTCCGGATTTCAGGGACGGTACAGAGGCTCTCTAGGATTATTAAACCTGTTTGGTGGTTGTAAGTCTGGAATATCAGCTAAACACATATATATTCATTTGGGGTGCCGGAATCCACATTCTTATTTATTAGCATTCTGAGTCGATTCAAATGTTCAAGAATCGATTTTAAGGCGTTTTTTCGAGCATTTCCAACCTTACTCACAGCGCGTACCGTTTGTCCACACACGACCCCCGTAGTGTATTGTTCCAGTGAGTGGCGGCTCCAGAACAAGCTTTCAGCTCTTAGCATTGACATGGATGAGGAAAGAATACAGACAGCGCCGTCTTCGCTCAATGCAAATGTTTACACTTCGGATTTTACAATTTCCGGGTAAGAAAGAGCTTGTACGGAGCCCCTAAAGGGACATGGGGAAAAAACAAAACAATAAAGGTTAGGTTTTGCGTGCTCGCGAGGCCCCCCCCCCAGCTTGACATGAATATGCAGTGGGCAAAATAAAAGTCAAGTATTTCAGGAACACTTCACTAAACTCCCAACCCAACGACTCTGAACGAGCGAAGCGGATCAGCATATCTACAAAACCAGCTGTGTAGTAATATCATCTCTTTCTTATAGAAGATAAGATTGTTCCAAGCTTATACAAGAATGTGATATTGGCTCCCTTTGTTTGTCATGGTTATGGATCAAACATCGGTTTGAATCAAGAATCGATTCTGAATCGATTCATCACCCCAAAAATCGGAATCGAATTGAATCGCGAGCTGCTGTTCGATTCACATCCCTAACATTCAGCACACAAAGCACCACTGCTCGAACCTGCCCAAAGTGTACAATGATGTATATTTAAGTGGATTTTTATAGGCCTAAGCTTTCTAATAACTTGTTCTTACTTTTTTTACCCAGCAAAGCGGGTACTGCTGCTAATATAATTATTAAAAGAAATCCGCTGTGTGTGACGTCAAACAGGCAACAATTCCACCGACCAGGGGCCTCATGTACAAAGACTTGCGTGGAATTCTTACTGAAAAACGTCGTAGCACAAAAAAATTCAGATGTATGAATCTGTGCGAACGCATGAATCCAGGCACATTTCCTTTGAACATCCGAATCAACGAGGAATTGAGCGCACATGTAGGAGTATCCGACCCCGCCCTGTCCACGCCCACATTTAAATATGCAAATCAATCTATAGTGGACAGACACACACATTTTTAATCTTACCGACACAGGCTAAAATCACACATTTGTTGAGTACCGGTAACCTAAAAACAGTTTAAGTCATTATAAAAACATTTATTGTTTGTATTTGTACAAAACACACTCACCAAAATAAGAGGAAAATACCATGTTTTTGTTTTTTTAATTCTAAGAAATGTACAGAGTATAGAAAACACTTCGGTCCATTTCCAAAAATAAGAACCTGTAAACTTCTCATCAAAATGAAACATACAAAAGTCATTCTGATGTCGTTGTGCTACTGAGGTATCAACAACTGTTTTGGAAAATAAGATAGCCAAGGGAGGGGGGGGGCATATATATAAAAATAAACAAAGCCAACACAAATGTACAAAATGTAAAAAGAGCAAATAAATATGATTTATATTTAACCAAATCTAGTTATTTCACTAGAGTAGACAGAAATACAGACATCAGAGAAAATCAGTAGGTGTGGATTAGTCCCTAACGCACAAGTTAAAAAAAATAGATTCTGTACAGAAAGAAAATAAAAACATCCTTATAATCCATAAAACTATCATGTCCTACTATCAGAGGACAAAGAGCAGATGCTGAAGTGCACGTCAGCTACTGCTAAAATAATTTCTATCTATTTTTATATATATATAAAAAAGCAAGGTCAACTTTGTCAGCCTGTAGCTACTGATTTCTTCTGTTCCTATTTTTATTCACATGTGCCTACTGACAAGGTGTATGAAATATTATCAGCAGATGCTCTTCATGCCAAAAGGGCTCTAAAATGTGCAGCTGAACAGGAAACGCCATTTGAGCTGGCCGCAGCCAGTATAAGTATTTTTTATAAGATGTAAATGGTCATTAAAAATTCTGGAAAAAAATTACAAATATTAAATCACAAATAAAAGGTTTGCTGCAGAAAGAGTGAAAATTATGTTAAGATTTATGTTTTTCTGACACAGATTTTGTCCAGTTAAAAGGTTACGGTTGTTTTTTTTAATTTAATGTTTAGTTGGAAGAGGAAATGTTTTAGTGTGTAAATGGAAAAGAGGAATAGTGTGCGTGTGTGTGTTGACAATTTAACATTTTTAGAAACATTGTGTTTGTGTGTGGCTCACCAGACTTCAGCTTCATGAGGTAGTTAGATGTGCAGATAAATCTGGCTGTCAATTTTAAATGCTAAAATAAATTGTGGGACTGACACAGTCGTTGTCCTACACACACAGAATTGACAAAACCAAGAAAAAACTGTGAAAAGAGTATTGCTAACACTCTTCCAATCTGCTCAATTCATCACAGCTTTCAGGTTCTTTTTGTTTCTTGGCCCCACACAAAAGGCTGCAAAAATTACATTTAATAAAATCAAGACCATAGAAATCACGTTTTAAAAAATTCTTCACATCAACTGAGGTCAAGTAATCAAATCACCTCACATGCATCACAGCACAGTTCCAGTCGCATTTTTTTTCACTTCCTCTTTAAAAAATTAATTCGTTTATACCCGTATTAAAAGCATGACACCCTGAGGACGAATAGAGTAAAAGAGGAAGCACCAAAACAAAACATTTTTCCAATTCGAATGAATTTCTTAAAGAATTGTCTTGTGTGAGCTACGTTCACAGTTGTCAAGATTGATGCTCTTTCCGACATAAGCAGCTAGAAATCAGAGAAACAAATCGTAAACATATCTGCACAACATAAGTAGAAGCGGGAGCCTTGAGCAGGGTAAACACCTCTCTCCGTGTTCACTGTGCTGATATATAAACTAACATGCATGGGAAAATCGCATCAAGTCGCGTTACATACACAGTATCAAACGTCTAAGTCCAAGGCCACTAATTCCAGTAATAAAGACTATCTCTAGTGCATAAAAAAGAAGCTGCAGTGCACCCCGTGTCCCAACACATTTTACAAACCGAGGCAGCGTTGAAGAGTGTAACCGTACGTTCACACAAGCAGGTGAGGTCATATCACATTTGCTATTTAGTTTTGCTCTTCTGGGCGTGGCTATTTTTGTGACTTGTGGATGTGCACTGAATAGAATTGTCAGTATACACATTCACATCCCCTTTGTTTAAAATACATGGGTTGAACAACCTTCACTGGCAGATTAGGAAAGCATGCTAACTATACTAGCTACACATGCTCAAGAGAAGATCTAACAATCTCTGCTACTTTTTCCCCATACCATCTCCATTCACGCTTATGAAACATGGTACGTGACCATTTACGATGAAAGTTAAACAAATTGCACATAGGAACTAAAGTTGTATGGAAAACACAGAGGAAATGTCAGGCAACATGGTGCCTGAAATCGTTTGATTTGTCAAAGGTTTTTGATTTGTCACTCTAAGATTTAAAGTGTAAGACCAAATTTGAGTACAGCTGAGGAAAAACCCCAACAAACAATTCACATTTTTCCACCATTGCTAAAATAGGGACTCCGTGTAAAGCATGGACAAAGTAATTGTATCAACGATCGTCTCGTTCACCTGCTTGTGTGAACACACATTATTACGCTGCAGGGCTAAGTGAAAAGTCAGAATGAGTTAAAGTTCACCTGATCCTCTCACCATGCTACAAGTCTAGATTAGCGTTCGTTCATACAAACATGACATTCAGTGATGCGCTAAGAAACAGTCTATCCATTGAGAATAAAGACACCTCCAAGTACCTTCTTTCCAACCCCTGAGTTTAACTTGTGAAAGGAACAGCATGTGAATCCACAACCCTCGTGATGTCCTTCCTTTAAACTGTCCATGCAGAGGATCCTGTGAGCTGTACTTTCTTAGCAGGTCAGACAGTCAGCACTTGCCACCAAAGTGCAGAAGCTCACCAAGTAAGGAGCTTTTATACAGAGAGGGCAAGCTGCAGTCTAGATAACGTTTTAGATAAATTGACAAGCATTTCATTCTTTTAAGAAAACCCATAGAGCTTGTCTACACAGTCCAGATGAAGGTGCACATCCGGGGACACAAGAACAATGCGAAAACTGTAGACATGTCCGGAGGCCAGCATCAGGAAAGTGATCTATCTGTTGAGGGAATGGTGCAGGTCTCTCCTCAGCCTTCTCCATCTGATTTGTCATTCACCTACATCAAGAGGAAGAGAGTGTACTTTAATTACAAGGATTTAAAAGAACTGGACTGAGATTTCAGTAATGCAGTGGTATAAACCTCTATAGCTCATCCCTCCAGGGAATTTTTTATTTTTTTTTTAAATACAATGTGCCCCATTTCCCATCTAATCACATATAAATCTCTTTAGTCTCTAGCAAAATTTTTGACAAAAAAAAAATGAAAATAAAGCACAGGGTAAAAAAACTAAAAATAAATAAATAAATAAATAAATAAATAAATAAATAAATACCTGGTGTTTTCTCATTCCAGTGAAATGTCAAAATTACTGTAGTTATCATACAAAGACTACAGATGTGGTGGATAAAGATTAGTTTAAAGTGCATTTACTAAGACTCTTCAGTAAAAGGAAGTGATTTCAAAAAAACAGAAATGAAACTCCGTATAACTTGCCATAGGAAAACAAAATCTGTTTTTGTCCAAAGTTGCCAAATCTTACCTTTCACACTTCTTGCTTACTGCTAGGACCACTGGGAGCTGCTGCACTCATCAGCTGTTGACTATAATGGAAAAACACAGTGCAGACATGGTGGAATGGCAATGTATTAATAATGTATTAAATTACCAAATATTTGAGTGAGAGTAGGAATCTACAGAATTAGCACTCAACTGAACTCATTTCCTAGTCTCCAGTATAAGGTGATTTAAAACAACAACCACTGTTGGCAGCTGTTATAAGCTTGTTAGACTCCTTCAACATGAATTCATTAATTTTTCAAACCACTTAAACCAGGGCCACTTCGAAGCTGAAGCCCATTTCAGCTCACTCCGAGCCAGAGTAATACACCCTGAACAGTTTGCCGGTCCCTCACAGGGCCAACACCAACACACAAACTTGCACTCAAACTCTTACCTAGGGGTAATTTGGAACAACCAATTGGCCTAGTGTGCATGCTGGAATACCCAAAGGAAATCCACACAAGCATGGACACAGAACCTTGTTGCTGTGAGGCAGGCATGTTAACCACTACACCACCTTGCCACCCACCCCTTTACCATCTTAAATTAAAAAGAAACCAATGGCAAATCTAAAAACATTCTGAGCCGCAAAACTGTGCTGCATTTGATTCTGTCATTCAACTCACTTTCTCAATTAGCATAACCTCCATCTATAAAACAAGTTTCCTCGACTCACCACCAGCGTGTAAAGTCTCAGTTGAACTTTGGTCAATGTTACCAGTAACCACTGTTCTGATCAGTAATCACGATTATTCTTAATGACAAGTTACTGATTACTGTTTTTCCCAATGACCAATCACAACTGTGTCCTACAACCATTCCTAATTAACACTTTCCCAATGACCAATCACAACTGTTTTCAAAAACCAATCACGAATCAACATTGTTCTCAAAGACCATTAATCACCACTTTTTCCAATAAACAAGCTATAATCAGTTGTTGCAAACAGCCTTTTTGCATTCATTGTGTGTTTGCATCCACTCTTTCACATTCATCATATAAATCTCTGTTATTGATGATCACACTTCTATTTTACTCTACATTATTTAATAAATGTTGAAGAGCAACATACTGTGGATGAAACAAGTGATCAGGTCCCATGCTTCTCTGAGGCAACATCAAACCTTGAAAGTGCCCTACAGCATGTGGGTGCCTGTACATAGTTTGTCCCGGCGTGTACGGCAGGTGCTGGGGCCGCTGCAGTGCCTCCAACAAGTGCGAGTGAGTATTGTGAGAGCCAAAATGTCCACTTAGGTGCTGGGGCCTGGAGTATGTCCCCCCTTGGACACTGTGAGGTGAGGGAGCTCCACCGTGCTGCATGCTGGGATGCGTGGTACGTGGATCATAGGGGTAGTTTTGTTGAAACTGAGTGGAGGCACGGTGTTGGGCTGCAGCGTTGTGGCTGTCCAGATCCAGTATCTCTTTTGGGCTTTCAGGCAGATCCAAACTGTCCTCAGTCCGGCCTTGTTTTGCCGGGGTAGCACCCTCCTGATTCTCAGTAGAGCTGCCCTGGGATCCACTGGATATAGTATTTGGAGAAATAATATTCCCACCAGAACCATCTGAGCCCAGAGGAGACATACTGTTCTCCTTTTGCCGAACACTGACGCCAGCACCTGCAGCCGTAAGGTAAGCACTGGGTATCATGGGTGCATGAGGGTGGTATGGAGGTCTAGGCCATTCTCTTGCTGGAAAACCAGGCCTGCTGTTTTGCTGGTGCTGGGGATAGTACTGCTGTTGTTGCTGATATGGAGCATGCATGCTTGGATGGACCTGAGGATGTGGACTCATATGGTACTGATACACCAAACCTTGCTGATATGGAGGATAATTGGAAGGCTTGTGATGAGGGCTAACAGACTGAGGCTTTGGCACTTGGTTTGGGTAAGGAAGATGGCCAGAAGGGGGCACTGGTCTCCCCATGTATTTACTGTAATGTGGACTGGCCATACCATACTGAGCCATACTGTTGCTCTCTGAACTAAGAGAGGAGTTTGTTGGTGTCTGATTGGGTGGTGGCGCCTGATCTGGCCTGCTTTGCTGAGTTTGTGATACTGGGCTAAAAGGCTGCTGTTTGTAATGTCCATTGGCAGTTGAATTCTTAATATTGGGATTGGCAGCACCAGAGCTTCCTTCAGGTTCCCGGGTAGGCTCACTGGGTTTCTGGTCACCACGTTCAGCAGGTGAGGGCTGAGCTAGAGCTTGGGAAACAGGGTGGCTGGGGGGCAGTGAGGTGAAAGTGGCAGGGTGTTGAGCACTAGGATGTGACCCCTGAGGAACAGACTGCGGCATTCCATGAACAGGCCCTGGTTGTTGACTATGGAGAGATCCATTGTGGGGCATCTGCTGGTGAGGAGCAGTGGAACACATTTGTAGTAGCCCATTGTTACGATACTGAGGAGATACACTTGAAAGAACCTGCTTAGGGGGACTCTGCAACATTCGTTGGAGATTATCCTGTGAGCCACTTTGGGAGAACTCCGGAAGAATGGTGGAAGCAATCTGTCCAGACAGATCTGAGGTTTTCTGAGTGATCTTATTAGAAGAGTGCATAGAGGAATCCTGACATTTCTGACTCTGAGTTTCAGAAAGGGGTTCCTTTTGAGAAATGGGACTGTTTTGGGGTATGAGTGGATTGCCTTCTCCAGTGCTCCTTAGGTCCAGTGGTAATTTGTCTTTTTCTGGTGTGGAGAGCAAGGCTCGTGCAAGCTCTCCTGATAACTTCTTCTGTGGTGAGCCACCCCACAGTGCAGCACCAGGGCTCTGCTGGGTACTGTTGGGCTGTTCAGGGACCTTAGTTGAACAAATAGACTCTTCACATTGTTGTTTGTCTAAATCTGTTAAAATAAAAAACGTAAAAGGCATTACAAAAACAACCAATAACCACAAGCATTGTTGCATAACATATTATGAAAAGAAACTATGCATTACAAAGGCAAACCATTTGAGAAACATTTACCTTTGGATGCTCGGTCAGCACCTTGGCTATCTCCCACAGACCTTGAGTTTTGGCTTTCAGGAACTGCAGCTGTATTAGCATTCCTTACTGGAGGGGGCTGGTAACCAGTGCTAAGGCGAGAGGATGAAGCAGACAGCTGCTGCAGGGCAATCATCTCAGGACTGTCCATCATTGAACCTACATGTGGCCTGGGCTCTTGCGGGGTCAAGGAAGGTCTGTGAGCCATGGGTCCATGGGAGTTAACTGCTGACATCCTATATTGGCCATTAGAAGGGGAATATCCAGCACTGTTTTGGGGATTAATTATGCCATGACCATATAGGTGCTGACCACCCATAGCCTGCTCCTGCATCGTTGATCGTCCAGGCTGCTGATGGTTTGAGCCTGGCCAAGAACCGTAAGAAGCAGGTGGAGGGCCATAAGAAGTGAAGGAGTTGTGCAAGGGTCTAGGGTAGCCATTTCCCATGGGGTGCATGGGTTGCCTGTCAGGGTGATGGTGTTGTCGATACTTTTCACCCTCAGATGGAGTGGTACACAGTCCTCCAGATTGAAGGGCAACTGGTCTGGGGCCCAGTGATGGGCCATGAGTGGGGCCAATGTAGGAATGCTGTTGGTGACGAGAATCTGGCCCCATTGGATATCTCGGACCATAGTGTGGACCATTGGTAGGTGGACCCTGAGAAGAAAACAAATTATTCTGTGTTAGCAGGCTTTGTCAAATTAATTGTATTATTTTTAAGGACTTTTAAATGCCTCTTCTTTTGTAAATTAAAACACCTCAGCCAAACATTAAATATATTACTATGAATCTGAATGATTACAATGAATACTATGTGATCGAAGAGAGCTGTTCAGGGTGCCCACCTTTGCCCAGAGTAGGCTGAGATAGGCTCCAGCCTCCTCACAACAATGAATGATTTAATCACGTACAGCAGCATCATGCACTCACACAAAAATCTAAAGTGTGTTCTTTCTCTGGTATTAAAAAGGTTTCAAACCTGCATAGGGTAATGAGGCATGTGTTGGGGTCCATGCTCTCCTGGACCCCTACCCATGACTGGTCTCTGTCCCGGATATGAATATCGGGAGTCCATCATCATACCTTCCCCATACATTCCTGGTCCTGGGGGACCTGCATGCCGCTGGAGCTGTTGTTTCATGAAAAAAAATTCAAGTTTGTTAAAGATCTGACATATGAAATAACACATTGTTCAGTGTATAAAATTTTTAAATTTAATCAGTACATATTTATCACTATGAAAGTATAGTACCACAGAAAATGGTGTGACTTCCTGTAATGCTAATCAGAGGCTTTAAATTAATTAATATTGTTTATTTCACATTTAGCATAAAGCATTTACTCCTTTGGGACGTATTTTCACTAGATTTTGAAACATGGCAGTGGGGATTTATCCATTAAGCCACATATTCAGCCCACCCTCCTATAGAGAAGAATGCCAAAAATTTGACTTAAGGACATGCAATTCTTCCACTCAAACCTTTGTAAGCCATAAAGTTAGCTTTTCACACATAATACGGTGTCACATTAGTAACAAAAGCCATGCATGTCGACATGATCCGCAAGCAAAAACCAGTCTCGCAAGGGCACATAAAAGCTGCATGTAGACACCAGTCACAGTCCTGCCTCCAAAATCTCAAAATTCAACCTGATCGGTGAGCAAGTGCTGAGAAGTTGAGCATGTAGCAACAGTCACGAGCACAAAAAAGAACCACTTTTGATATTAAATTATTAAAGAGGCACCTCCATGATGGAACTGGGTTGGGCTTTTCAGTAGTAGTAACACAACCGCATTAGACATTCTACTTAATTGTGTGTTATGGTAAAGGAATGATGGTCAAGAGTCCATGTACTTTTGGCCACATATCACATTTATATTTTTGAATCAGATAAAATATTTTGGTTCACTTGAAGTGTCCAGGGCTTTAAACATCTGTAAATTTCTTTCATTCACTCATTATAAACATGGCAAAAAAATGAATTGTCAGGTGTGTGAAAAAAAGCACAACACCCACCCAAGCACAGGCATTGATCATCATCCACTTTTTACCTCTGCCAAAGAAGTTGTTTTATCCTCAGTTTGGGTGCTTGTTTGTTGGCAGAATTAAATAAAAAGTTGTGTGTGGACTTTCATTAATTTTCTGAAAATTAATTTCTAAAGGATTCTTTAACACTGTGAGATAGTACAACTTTTGGGCATGCCGTATTACAGAAGGGTCTGCAGGGGTGATGTTTACTTTGTTATTTTTTTGTAAAAAGTTATGGGTGATTTTTTATGACATTTCTACCAGAGGCAGGGCTTTGGATCAAATTCAATTATTTTGTTTAACATTAAACATTCTGAGGTGGGATGATTTTGAGAAAGTATGACACCTGGTGTTACTATGGGGGATTGCTGGGTTTGGAGGGTGCTTGTGTTATTTTCTCTTATTGTAATCAGTCCAGAAAAAGCAAAGCAACTGCTCTGTGCACTGACTCAGTTAAGCAGAACACAGCTTAAAAAAACTGCTGCAGCTGCAGGTCTGATTCACTTAATGCCTTTAAGTTGTGATGACTGAGTTGAATCACTTTTATTTTATTTTTTTTACACCCATGCACATACACAGGGTTTTAACCTGTCTAAGGCACCACACAGAGGTAAAGATCACACTAGCAATCAATCATGGTAATCTTGATAGCTCTCTAAAAGATGTTTTAGCATAGTGATGCTGCATAAAGTTCTAAAATCAGACAGGAAGTGTAGCCTTGCCTGTTGTGAACAATGGTACATTCCGTACAGTGGTTCGTTTCCAGAGCGAGGCTGTCCTGTGTTCATGTTGTGAGCATACGTGGGTCCGTTGCTGAACTGGTAACCAGGTGGTCCAGGAACCTGGTTGCCCCCTTTACCTCCGCTGGACGATTTGCGTTTCTGTGCATGTTCCGTGGCCCGGATCAGGCTCTCGGGTCCTGAATGCCGACTGCTCTTACTCTTCTTTTTGTCCTTCCGCTCACGATCCTCCTTGCTCAAATGGAACTCCTCGTCCGTGTCGCCATCCTCAGAGGGGAAGTGTTTTAGCAGGGCTCGGGTGAAACAGCGCTCCAGGGACTCGGCCATTATCGTGTACTCTGAGAAACACAAACATAGCTTGTCCATTTAGCCCTGTCAACACGCACATACAAACAAATGCACACACACATACACAGAGGACTCAGTTTCCATCTCTGAGCTGAGCCAATGACCAGGTCACAAAGCCACATTTGACCTTTCACCCTTCAGCCCTTCCCGGTGGGGGAAGAACATTCTGACAGATGGATGGCTCCAGAGAGAGGGGCCGCAGGGATGGAATGTCTGTGTGGCACTGCAGGACTCGGGAGCTCTGGAGAACAGCTCAATCACTTGACATTAATCACTGTCAGAGCCTCGACACACGTACACACACAGTCTCTCTCTCTGTCACACAATCACACTCCACAAAAAAAAATTCACAATAAAAACTGTCTTCCTTTTATTTTTAGCTGACATTTAATAACAGAGCCCATTTACCACTCTCCTCTCCGTTGTATTCCAGGCAGTTCTCAAACATGAGCTTCACGTCGGCTATGAACTCATCCTTGGTGACATACTCTCCTTCATTTAACTTTCTCTCAATGGTGGACAGATCCATCGGAGTCTTAAGTAGAAAGAAAAAACGATCACAAAAACACTCAAAAAACTACAAACACCTACACTTACAGTTTAGCCTAGAAGCACCCAACCATTTTATCAGAAAAACAAGCAACCGGAACATGACTCATCTGAAGCAGCACTGCAATCATGATGTCAGCTTATTTTACCACCTGGGGTTTATTTCAACACTTAAGGGAACTGAGAGAAAAAAAGTTTCCCAGCTGAGAAACACAGGAAGCTAACCTGAATGATCTCATGATAGTTAGGCGCGTAGGATTCATCTACAGGCTCCATGAAGGGCCAAGCATCTTTATGAGCCTTCAAAGCCTCCAGCACTGAGGGAAAAAATAAAAACAACCAAAGATCAGATTTAAAATGTGAAAAATCCCTGAAGCTGAGAAATGAGGAAACGTGGGTTAGGTCTTGGTTCACAGTCCTTTCCACCATTACGCACCTTTGTAGAGAGCTGCATAGTCATCATCAATATCGTAGCTGAAACAGAAAAAGAGAAATGGAAGTGAGCAATGGGGAACATGACCATGTAGATTGAAACACGCACGAACACACGTCATAGACTAAATTGAGTTCCTTGCAAAAGGCCGGTGCCTATCCCCAGGTTATGTAGCATGAAGCAAATAGGAGTTCAACTCTTCCTGGATGGGATGCTGGTCCATCGCATTTCACCTTCCCAGTATTTTTTTACTGGTACCATTTATACTGCTGGGTGGACAGAGGCACACTTGTGATTAAGACCAGTAAAAGTTAGGGGGAATTAGGATCTCACTACAAACAAAGCCAAATCAATTAATCCAGTGATTTTTTTCATTTACTTAGGATTTTATGTAAATTAATTTTTTCCTAACTCAATCAACTTTTTTCCTGTATTACACTTAATGAATAAAATGCTGATATAGAAAAACAAACCACTAATGGAGCCAAACATTATAAATACTTGGTTTTTATCTATTTGTAGTTACATGTAACGCATTGCAACATCTGAAATCCAAGCTACTTCTTGTCATCACCAAAATCAACAGTGCTGCCAGATAATTTAACACATTTTATGACATGGCATATTTGTATAATCAATCCTGTCTGGTCAATTATGGTAATCAGCAGTCTGTTATGTTTTACAACAGATCGATACAGAACTATGTAAGGCTGGGAGTGATATGACCTATAGCAAGGCATGCAGACTGGTTCGAAGTATAATGGGATGGTATACTAATGCGTTCTTGTACAAACCTGCAAAAAAAAAAAAAGTGTAAAAACCTTATTTATGCTCTTGGCAAATGCTGAAAAATGCACTGTCGTGACTGAATGTGACTGCTGCTCATTCACAACTCTGTATTCAGTTATATGCTAAGTAAAGTCATAACATTCATTTTCTAAGCTTCTTAAAGCTAATTAGGGTTGCGAGGAGTCTGGCACCCATCCGGGCCGACTCCGGGTACACCCTAGACAACTCTCCAGGTCAATACAGGGCCAACACACATACAACCATTCACATTCACTATATAACTATATAAATCTGTAAGGTTTATTACTATAGTGTAAGTTGTTGTCTGTCAGTGTAGTGTGATGTCATATTTTATGTCATGTCATTTTCTGAACCGCTTAATCCTAATTAGGATCGCGGGGAGGCTGGCGCCCATCTCAGCTGACTCCGGGTTAGGGCAGAGTACACCCTGGACAGCTCGCCAGGCCATCGCAGGGCAGTCATATTTTATATATATAAAATTTAAAGCTCTTACAGCTCATTGGTGCGGCGAGTGCGGCAGACAGGTGAGTGGGGTTCTAGGTGGAGCAGCTCTGCCGGCAAGTCCTTCCCCTGAGACAGCAGCCACGCCCTCTCCTCACGCTGTTTTCTTCTCCGAGATCGTTCTGAATACAGAAATGCACACAAACACAATCATGAGCACATCCACATGTGCATGCACAAAGCCATTCAAGGACCAAAAAAATGCAAATTTTTCCACCATTCATAGTTCTTTTCTCAAGGCACCTGTTACGCAAACAAACCAGGTCTGTGTAGTCTTCTAAATTCAAGTCAAATGACTGACTCAGCAAGCAGCTTTAGAAGGCAAACTAGATCAAAAGGCTTGTGGGAGATAAAGAAGTGAGCTGGTTTCTGTGCTGATATGAAAGGCTGTGTCAGGCATACCCTGCTGTGAGGATTAAAGAGGTTTGGGAAAGGAGCCACTGGAGAGCTCCTCAGGCTAAAATCTTCATTCATTATACATTAACACCAAGTGTTTGAGCTGAGCAGAGCAGAGAAGCCCAGTGCCACAGTCAGGAGTGAAATAACTTTAACACAGATATCAAGCATTAACCGAAGGGAGTTTGGGTTGATAAACAAGGTTTGGGAGTTTCCTCCTCAGTCCGCTTCTTCAAGCACCTGACATGCTTCCA
Source organism: Neosilurus hyrtlii (assembly GCA_028564935.1). Classification (NCBI taxonomy): domain Eukaryota; kingdom Metazoa; phylum Chordata; class Actinopteri; order Siluriformes; family Plotosidae; genus Neosilurus; species Neosilurus hyrtlii. The sequence continues at coordinate 29,572,333 of JAOUQZ010000001.1, forward strand.
TATGTGGACACAAGAATGTGTGTGCATTTGATCCGGCTGCTGAAAGTGTTCATGCCCATAGGCTGCCTGTGGAGGTGGGAAAAAAAAATTCGAGTTTGTGTGTACCTTCAGCTGCTTTGGCCCGCTCCAACTCCTCCCTCTCTCGCTCCTCTTGGAGGAGTCGTTCCTCTTCTCGCCGCTGCTCAGCAAGTAAAGCCTGCCTTTCCAAATCGTCTTCTTTCTGCTTCAGATCCACCTTAGACACCACCTTAGACACCACCTACATAAGCAATGTGACAGTTAAAAAAAATATATGTTATCCATACCCTCTGACCAGTCACAATAGAGAGCACTACAGTACAAAAGCTTCAGAGAAACCCTTCTGGAAGTAAACAAAAGACCAGATTCACATTCATCAGGAAATATTTCCCAGAATTGTAAAGACACTAAAAACAAATGATTTAAGGGACTCATACCTCCTCTTTATTTATGACGTGTTTGTCAGAAAGTCTCTGAGAATTTCGAATAGGAGGATTCAACAGTTTCTGCAGCTGCTCTTTCTCCTGAGAAGGAAGAAAAACTGTCAAATAACATCAGGGAGTTTTTCCATCTCTCTTCCTCTCTCAATCAAGCACATTCTCTGGGGAGCATTTTTAAAGTGTAGGGGTGTCAGAGGAGGTCACTGGGGTCAAGGCATGTTCTACTGGACTTACCCTTTGCTTCACCCCTGCATGAGCTAACAAACAAGTCCATTTGTAAAATGAAAGCAGTAAACAATGCCTTCGAATAATCTTGGACATTTATACTACAGCAAAGAAATTTGGTGTTGACTATGGAGAGAAAAAAGGGTTATAATCGTAAAAGCACTGTAGAATCATAAATATTTTGGAGTGCTGAGTGGATTATTAAACTGCACTTAAATTTGGCACAGAAGCATGAACTTCTTCAAGTGGAGCCACTTAAGAGGTCACCCACTGGACCACGCTGCAGGCCATCAGTCACCAGGCTCAGGCCGACTGAAGGTGAGTGCCTGCCTCCTGTCAGGATCTACATCAGATTAGATCTGACAGGGTTCATGTTTGTGTGTCAGGTTTATGAAAGATGCCCCACTTTTTGTTCCATCCCAGGTCAGTGGGCATTTTAGTTCTCTGCACATGACTCCCACTGACAGCTATACAAGGGATGAGATAATGGAGACGTTTAGCACAGAGTAAGAACATGACGTGTGAGTAGTATACTTGAACTGCAGCTGCTTGATTATAGCAAAAATTACAAATTACAATTATGTTGATAATTTTAATTAGCAAACTAGAGGGACATTTTAATAAGCAAAACATCTCAACAAGGCGGGATGGATAATATAGCAAATAGGCCCTATATAGGTACTGGTTTTAATTACCCATGAGTCAAGAGATATGCTCTTTAATACATGAACGTGATCAAATCATATCATTGAAGGTTTGAAGAATTTACAAGATGACTAGGGTTTGACCTTTCAAGGTCATTCAAGGTCAAAGGCAGGATTCTCATTTGAACGTCCATATATGGTTTCTTATTTGTGTTCCAAGTAACAGCATGTCTATCGGCACTTGATTTGAAATTATAAGCACCTTATATCCAAACTTCGTGACTTTGCTTTGACCTTCACATTCCAAAATTAAGTCTTTTCTGGGACCAGGTTTGAACATGCTTCAAGTGTTTGAAACTATTTTTTCTCCTACAAATGGACAGAAGCTGCAACACTTTTTCTACACTTTCATGATGTCCAAGTGCCCTGTTTATTTTTACAGTCATATGCGCAGCATTCCAGCGTTTTGCAACTAAAATGAAATACAGGTCGAGCTTGCTTGTGGGTAATGTTTTGATGTTGCACAGTCTTGTTTTGTCTTGTGTAATTTTCACACACAGTGCGGTATAATGACTAAAATAAGTCATTGCTTGGAAAATAAAATTACAAATAATGCAATAAAAAAACTTGTAAACAATAAAATTACCCTGAAAATGAATTATATAGAGGTTGCCATTTATTTTCACTTCAGTGCTAAGTTTTGTTTGACTTTAATTCACTCTCAATTAATATTCTTGAGGTTCTGAAAAAATAGTTTATGATAAACAATTTTTAAATTGTTGAGTGATGTTGGTCATTCATTAATTTTCGAGACCGCTTATTCCTAATTAGGGTAAGGTAGAGGCTGGCACCCATCTCAGCAGACTCCTGGGAGAGCGCGGGATACACCATGGACAGCTCACCGGGCCATCAGAGGGCAACACACAACCACATCTAGGGTTAATTTGGAACAGCCATTTGCCTACTGTGCATGTTTTTGGACTGTGGGAGGAAACCAGGGTACCTGGACGAAACCCACACAAGCACAGGGAGAACATGCAAAATTCACACAGAGTTCTTGCTGTGAGGCGAACAAGCTAACCCCTATACCACCATGCTGCCTATACATAAATGCATATAAAGAATTAAAATGAATAAATGACAGAAATATAACAAAATGAGACTCATTTTTGGCACTTAAATAAAATCAGTGCTTAAAATGACCTAAAATCCACTCATGTTTGTTTAACGTATATCTAAAGCAGTTGATTTATACCCAAATTTTGTTGCCAAAAGGTTATCGTGAATGTCAAATATTTGTCTATATTTGTTAAATAGCCTTTCAACTTACAAATCAAAAGGAGTCGAGAGTTTCTGAGGCCAATATGGAGCGAATAGAAACAGATAGCAGCATGGAATTTTTTAACTCTTGTTGGGCTGAACGGTTTTCAAAAGTTATTGAAGTTATTAAAGTTAGTAATATTTGTGTGTGTGTGTGAGAGAGAGGGAGAGAGCCTGTTTTAAACCCCTAAATAAATGCATCTTGCCTTGTGCTTGATCATGCTGCTGATCTCAGGCAGGAAGTTCTGGGTAATGATGCGAAACAGGTGCCGGTCCTGAGAAGTGGTTTTGTCCTTAATGCTCTCAGCCAGTCTGGTCCACTGCTCCTCATTTTCACACACCAGGGACCAGATTCCACGCTCGCCTTCTGCAGTAACAGACACTCTTGTAAGTTCTAATGACGCTTACAACATTACAGTCATGAAGGATATTGTTACACATGGGAATGTAAGAAATACTAATCGATTTCTTTAAGAATTGTCTATGTTTCTGGTTTATCGTTCATCAGTCAAGTGGCCCACCTTTACTCGGCTGAGGCTCCTCCTCTTCTTCATTCTCTTCATCTTTTATAGAGTCATTGTCACTGGAATGTAAAAGAACCAGGATAGGATCGATTAAGCTTCTTTCACACTAGATAGATGGTTCCCGGGGCCCCCAGAGGTCCATTAAGCATAGCTGAGGGTCTGTAGCTTTAGTTTATTTTGTTACAGTAGTGGAATTCACACAGCAATATTTTGAACTTTAGATATAAACAATAGTGTGCAGTGAAGATTTTACACCACCACTTTTGATATAAAGAGCTCCAAATAAAAAGTAGTAAAACATTACTTCACTTTAATTTTTTGGTGAAAATGTATTTAAAAAATGATATTGTAGGCAATGAGAACCCAAAAAAATTATTCCAACAAGCATACTGAGGTAAAAGTATGGGAAAAAAAACTGAAAATACCAATTTTTCAAAAAAATTTCTTATTCATTTACTTTTTTTAACTTTTGCACAGCATGAATGAAATTCAAAGCATATTGAATGGTTTAGCGAGTGAAGAAATTAAAAAAATATGTGAACACTATGCCTGAAAGGTTAAATGCTGTAATCAAAGTAAAGGGTGGCCACAATAAATATCAATTTGATCCAATATTTGATCTAATATTCATCCAAACATGAAATAAATACTTGAATAGTACTTGGTTTCTGATTTATCTTCATTTTAAGTTGTATAAGTGTACTGTATTTTTTTTATTTCTTCAAACGCTAAGCCATTCTATATGGTTTGAAGTTGCTATGCTATGCAAAAGTAAAAAAAATAAAAATTGTGACACCTTTCAATTTTTCTGAAAAATTGTTTTTGTTTATTAGTCATACTTTTACCTCAATATACTTGTCAGAATTTTTTTTTCATTGCTTACAATAGCATTGTTTCATACATTTTTACCAAAAAATTATGGAACAGTTACTTCTTATTATTAAGAGCCAAAAGTGACAAAAGTGGCAGTGTATAATCTTCACTGCACACTACTGTACATACAGATTTCTGGCAAAACAACAAACACATAAATTTAATGTCAATCTCTTAGTCTTCCCTTTTGTACTAGAACACAACAAAATAAACAGTATTGGCAGATTACACATAAAATGCGATGTTGAATTAAACATAACATTCATATCAGACTTGTTAGATCACTATTTAATCTATCTGTACCCACTGGATATAAGAAATAATGTGCTCTGTTCAACTACTCTATTACTAAGACATCATTTTATATAACATTACTTGGTACATAAGAAATAGCCATCAGAGATGGTGAAACCCCTTAGCTGCCCAGCAAGGCAGTTATTCAAGGTCAATGTAATTTTGACAAGGTCAGAGAAACTGACAATCTCATGCACACCAACAAATCATAGGAAACCTGAATGCAAAATGTCTGAATGATCCAAAAAGCTGTTTTTGAGAAATTTACGGTGTGAGAAATTGAGTTACGATGACGGTTATTGAAAATATGTAACCTAAGGGTCTATTACAGAGCTTTTCAGATGTAATTTTATGATAAAATGAAATGTGATGCAAAATGCGATAAATAAAAGAATATAAAAGATAGTGTGCATAAAGTAAGTTAAACTTTTGTCTCATCTTTTGCATCACTGTGAAGTTCAGAAAGAAAGTTAATTCATTCATAGACACAGTCAAAATGTAATAAATCCAAGGGCTACATTCCAACAGCCCCCACAGACTGACTTGTTCCTTTATTTCAGCACAATCAACCAGTTTTCTTTCCCACCACACACACACACACACACACACACACACACACACACACACAAATAGAGTGAGAGAGAGGGAAAGAGAGTCACAGAATCAGTTGTGACAGAAATGAGCAAGTAGTCATTCATCAAAAAGAGAGAATTTAGACAGAATTTCTACTTCAATCTCAAATATAATAAGTAATAAATAAATAAATGTATATAGTACACCACTTTTGTCTAAAAGGGCTCCTAAAATAAGAAGTAAAAAATTACTTCTCAATAATTTTTGAAAATGTATTTTTTTTTATTTCAACCAAATAACAAAGGGAAATTTACAAATGGCAAAAACAAAAAAAAAATAAAAACAAAAATGAGTACATGTTGAAAATGAGAGGGCAGAAGCAAAGCTTATGGAAAAAACCCTCCCACAAACACATAGGAATAAAAATAAGTGCACTTTTATTACATAAACTCAAACTAAATACTTGATAAGTTCTAGTGAGGATGATATGAAGTTTAATGATAATTAAATTAAATTACATGACAATTTAATTGCATATAAAAAAAATGAAACAAGATTTCAGTTAGATGAAATTTTAGTATTTACATGAGAATCATACCGAATACATTTGAGTGAATAACAAAGCGTTGGAATTTATTGTGCATAGCGTGATGTGAACATGATATTGCTAAATTACTGTTAAAAAGATTTGAATCATTAATATATTTCAATCACAAATTTTCACATTCCATGAAATGTCAATTACATGATAAAGTTCGTAGCACAAAATACAATTACATAACTTTTCAAGCACATACAATTTAATGACACAATATATCATACTAATTGAGTTAAATAACCTATTGATTTAAATCTAAATTTCAATTACATAAACTTGCAATTGCATAAAATGTAAATTTTATTGAATTTCAACTGCCGAAAATTTTTTAGATCTCAATACATGAATAATGGGAAGTTAGGACAGATATTTCTTCAAGTAGGGAATTTTTAATTTTATATTTGAAAAGTGGGTGTGATTTAATATTTGTAAATTCCAGTGTTTATTCCATAATTTGATTCCATTTAATTGAGATGCTGTGTGATTTTAGTGTTGGTTTTTTTTTGTTGTTTTTTTTTTTTTTTTACAAATTTTTAATTTAAAAGTGTTGCTGAATGTTTATTATTATGTTTCATTATTGAAAGTTTTGTGAAATGCAAGAGTTGTTTTTAGTTCAACAATATCTAAGAATTTTAAGTCTCAAGTTATTGAAAAAAGGGATTGAGTGTTCATATTCACCTACATAGAGATTTTTCTGATTACGTAATTATTCTAAAAATGTATTGAACAATGCTATTGTAGGCAATGAGAACCAAAAAAAAAGTATGGCTAATTTATAAAAACATTTATAAAAATTATATTTATATATATATATATATATATATATATATATATACACATACATATTGTGCAGCCTGAATGGTCCACTGTCTCTGAATTAAAAAACATTATTCCAAGTGGATGATGCTTGAATGAAAACAACAGGCACTCACAGTTTTCCAGTCACTTCTGCACCTATTTACACATGCACTTGGGATGCAACAAATGCAACAAATAAACAATACATTTACCAATTTATTCGCCAGCCCGCTTTATCGTACTATGGTTGTGGGAAGGCTGGAGACTATCTCAGCCGACCCTGGACTCTCATGAAATATACTGCACCATTCTCATATGTGTAACATCATTTCTGTGCCTAACAGCAATTAGCTAATTAAATTTAAAATTACCCCAAATTTCCCAGATTATCATCCAGTATATCAAACTGACAGTGGTTAGTGTCTTAAATATTTATGCACAAATAACAACTTAATTTTTGTTACCCGTGCCAAGGAGGTTATGACTTACCATTCGTTTGTGTGTTTATCAATGAAAAGTTATGTGTGGATTTTCATGAAATTTCTCCCAGATGTGAGGCTTTGGCCACGCCTTTCTGGAGATAATCCAGATCAAATTTTGGATCCAATTTAAAATGTATTTATTAAAAATCTGAGGTATAACAATTTTTGACATTTTTGGTTCATAGGGCGGATTGCTGCGCTTGGTGGAGGTTTGCGCTCCCCGGGTGCTCTTGTTAATATTCTACAATGCACAGTGTCCTCCTCACAAATGCCCAGGAATACACTATTACTATAAAAGTTACAGCATAATAAAATAGGCACATTAGTAATAAAACTACCATTAGAATTACAGGCACAACTACTGGCGGACCAATCAGGTGCAATATTTCATTGGTGCTGAAAACAACAATATCATTACAAATTGAATTAAAAACACTTTAATAAGTGCATTGACTCATATTAGTGGTCTGACGTCCAGTCTTTCCTGTTCTTTTGCTCTTAGTTACTGATTAGTCAGATGCTTGATCGATGTCTGGATTTCTTTCTGCGTCCCACACCAGTTTGAAATAATTTACTGAATGTGTTGAGGTTTTTAGACAAATTGCGAAAGTGTTGCTCCTGTGAGTCCACACGTCCCACGACCTGACAGGAACCAGCAGGGTCTCCGAGCAGCTGTCTCATCTTTGATGATAGGTCCTTGTGTAAGTACTGATACGCCTTTTTGCCACTGTTGTCACGTATGTTGCAGTTAGCACCGTATTCACCCACCAGTAAATGTAAGACTTTTTCATGGCTGTGAATGGCGGCAAGATGCAGAGGGGTATAACCATCATGACTCTTAACGTTCACATCCACTTTTTTACCGATTTCAAGGATCCTGCGCAGCATTTTGCTGTTTCCATGTTTTGCAGCCCAGTGAAGTGCCGTGAATCCAGATATGAAGTTTCTTTTATCTGCCAGGTGGACGTCCTGCAGCAGGAGGCTGTACAGTTGACTCCAGTGTCCTGTTGCTGACTTTACAAGCCACTGGTGTTCTTGTGGCTCCAGACGGATCACAGATAAGGCCTTGGCCCCAAAATCTGTTTCACCAACTTTGTTTTCTCTTTTCCGTGCTGGAGAACGAGTCGCCACCGTCTGTCTTTGTTTAATTGTTGGTGATCTGTTCAGGTCGGGTTCGTGATCGAGGTAGGATGGAGTCCTTCCAGTCTCCGCAGGTGTCCTGCGCCTGATGTTGGCGTTCTCAGATTGTGAGCACGGCGGAGATTTGATTGCAACGACAGCAAAAACGGCTCCCATTTTGTTCTGTGTGGTATGATTAGCTATGTTAATGAGTACTTGGGCAGTCAATGATTCCTCCTGGCTGGACGTAGTGACGGAGGGAATCACAGCATCACATCCAGGCAAACTTTGGACTTTTGTAAGTAAATCTTTAGAATTGTTGACATAGTCGGGTGGATTTGCGGGAATGCAGGAATTGTTATTTAGAACATCTGAAGTGGTTATTGAGTGCGACTCAGATTTGGAACAGGAGCTCTGTAATGTTGTGCATGATGATGATGATGATGAGGAGGAGGAGGAGGAGGATGCTATGGAAGACTTTCCCTCATTGATCATTTCTTGGTATTTCTTCTTCACGACGACGTATTTGACCCCCTGGACCCTTTTAACGACAGCCACCCTGTTGATGACACTCTTAAACAGATCCCTGTTGCGGCTCCTCTCCTCCGGATCCCTGCCGCTGATGTGCCGCGTGAACGCGCTCAGCAGCTCCGTGTTCTTCACGTGTCCGCCGCGCGACATTAAAAACATCAGAACCGCCTCCTGCGTCAGTGCCATGTTTATTCCCACTCAATCACGGCCTAGAATAAAGCCTTCACCCGGCAGATCCAAGCTCATCAGCCCGAACTTGTGCTCTCTTTAGGGTGTTTTCAGCACCACCCCGTTCCTTCCTTCCGGTTCTCCCCAACTTCACTTTCCTGGCTGTTTAGTTTGCATGGACAGCGTGAGCGCGCACTCCCGCTACAGCGCGCTAGGAATGCGCGTTCACGACTGACTAACCTCCCTGTGTTTGTTTATTCTTGCAGAATGAATAGGATTACATAACAGCTCCTGTTAACCATAGCAAGGGAAAAAAATGTTGTCTTTTTAAACATAACTCTTCAACTGCAGGTTAACTTGGTGCAAGGTCAGGAACTGTTATTTATTTAATCTTAATCATTTGCACTGGCTGGAATATCATCATTTATTTGTTCATGGACGGCACACTGGCCAGCAGGGCCTGGGTTCGGGTCCAGGGCTCGTGTGGAATTTACATGTTATCATTGTGCGTGCATGGGTTTCCTCCAGGTACTCCGGTTTCCTCCCACAGTCCAAAGGCATGCACATTAGGATAACTGGATGTTTCAGATTTGCACCTAGGTGTAGGTGTGAGTGTGAATGGATACAGGTTTGTTCAGCCCTGCAATGGTCTGACAAGCTGTTTAGAGTGTACCCCACCTTCACCCAGTGTCGGCTGAGATAGGCTTCAGCATCTCCATGACCTTAATAGGATTAAGCGGTTCGATGAGTGAAATATTGATTCATTCATTTCTAATAATAATGTTAAATGATGTTAATAAAGTGATGATAATAATAATAAGGGGCCTGGTGGTAGGGTGCTGGATTACTGATCCCAAGGTCGGGGGTTCAAGCCCCACTATTAGTGGGATGTCACTGCTGTCCCCCCCAGTGCAGCTAACGGGGTTATCAAAGGCCAGCCATGTCTCTCAGTGTCTGTAATGAGAGGCATGTAAAAGAACCATTGCTGATTTTCGTCAAGAGGAGGCTGCATAGCCATCAGCATGTTTCTGCCCTGCGATGGTCTGGCGAGCTGTCCAGGGTGTACTCTGCCCTCGCCCGGAGTCAGCTGAGATGGGCGCCAGCCTCCTCCTGACCCTAATTAGGATTAAGCGGTTCAGAAAATGAATGAATAATAATATAATATAATAATTTTTATTTCTAATACACTTTTCATTAACTACAAAACTCAAAGTGCTACAGGGTAAAACCACATAAAAATAGCACAGCACATAACTACTACAGAAAGTTTTTACATTTAAAGTGAGTTTTCAGGGCACGTTTAAAAGTGTCCATGGTCTGCGGTGCCCTCAGGTGGTCTGGGAGGGCATTCCATAGGCGAGGAATGGCTGAGCAGAAAACCCGATCCCCCATTGTGCCTTGGGGTTTTAATGATGTAGGTGGTGGAGGAACAGGGGGAGCGTGAGGATGTCTGGGTAGTGAGGAGATCCTTGAGGTAGGTGGGGGCTGTCCCATGAACACACTGGTGGGTGAGAAGTGAGACCATGTATTTAATGCGGAGTGAAACAGGGAGTCAGTGGAGTGTTTTTCTGGACTTTTCTAATCATTACTCTTATTATATTGCTAACTTTTTAAATTGTTGTTAATGATTCTAATTAATAGTGATTTCATTCAATTCTTTTCTCACCTTTCTATATGGACAATGTGATCAGCAAACATTTTAATTTCTGGCAGCTTTTATTTTTTTAAATAAATATTTTTTATGAATTCTTTTTAAAAATAAATGTAATTGCCAAGTGATTCCTTAAAAGAAAGTATCAGTACATTAATGTCTACACTGTGTTGCTATCTGGTGATATAGTTCTCAGTAGCAGAAATGTTTAATATCTCAAAGCTGGTAACTATGATAAACCTCAGAATTGCCTACATATAAGTAAATATTGCAGCCAAATTAGCAATGCACTCTGTGTGATTGTATTTTAACTAAAGTTCTCCTTAACACCAATAAATGCACAGGATCAACATTTTTTATTACAAATAAAATTGAGCTCTCAAGCCATAGTTTTGTTGATGTGTTGTGTAACAACCATAAATGTGCCAAATCTGTGTACTATACATCACATTTACGCATAACACCCCACAGGAACAGCAATAAATATACCATGGAATAACAAAGGCATTGATTGCACATGAGATCTACATTTCAGTTCAATTGCTCCACTGGGGCCTTGAAAATCCTTCAAAATAGCGAATACTATTACAAAGGCACAGTAACACAACTTCCGCTGTTTTCCCTTCACAGAACTTTTAACATTCAACACATTATACAAGTTCAAAGCACAGAAAAAGGTGCACATCCCCGATGAAACTCATCAATAGTCAGTTGTTTCTGAAATTCATATAAGAAATGAACAAATCTATGAGAGCAGGCTCATGAAATGACAATCCCACCCCCCAGCACTAATGCAGGCTAGTGTCAGATCCTGTTTTTTTTTATTAATTCCCCTCTGCACTTATAGGAAATAAAGGGTCTTTATGGAATGTAACCAAAACTCACAATCACTCAATACAACCTGTACTTACCTCCTCGGTTATTTACTTGTCTGACCGATTGACTGACTGATTTAACCAAGTGCCATATTTCACTTTATTGGGCCACATATATATTTTTTACTTTTTATAAAAATACCTGCTTCCATACTGGCACAAAACCGGTGCCCACTAAATGATAACGTGACCACTATGATGATTAAAAATTTTTAAAAATACCCGGGTAGGTTACTATTTAAAAAAAATGTGAAAACATTCTCTCCAATTAGCCTCAGCATGCATATAAGTGGTTAATCCAATTTTCTCTCATGTACTGCCCAAATAAGTGCTTGATCAATTGTCATCCATTTTTGATGTATATAAACAATCACGTAAACTCCTCCCCACTTTTTGCTAACCAGCTGCCACTGTGTGATGTAAACATAGGTGAGTTCATTGTTTAGTCCATCGTCATTGTGTTTTTCACCCTACTTCCTCACCGGTGACCTTGGTGTATCCAACACAATGGAACCATAATGCATTCTCTCGCTCATCCGCAGAACCACTTAATACCATACTGGTGCCGATCTCAGTTGACACTGGGTAAGGGCGGGGTACACCCTGAACAGCTTACCAGATCATTGCAGGGCAAACACACACACACAACCATTCACACTCACACCTAGGGGCAATTTGGAACCGATCCTAATGTGCATGTTTTTGGACTGTGGGAGAAAACCGAAATAAACTTCACACAGAAACACCCACGGCCGAGACTCGAACCCAGGGCCTTGTTGCTGGTAGGCAGACGTGCTAACCACTTCTCCACCGTGCCACCCAACCATAAGGCAGTTAGCTTCAATTAAACTTACAAAGTCAGTGTGATTTAAGTGTTACTTGGGTAGAAATTCAATTTAAATCCTGAGATAATTAAATTCTGTTTCTTTTTTTTAACTAGGCTTCAGTGGTGTTTGGGGTTGAGCTACAGGTACTATTTGGTTGATGATACTACAAGAAAGTTCACATAAGAAACCATAACCATGACAGAAGCTCAAAATAATAACATTGACTTTGTAACTCGGTCAGATATCAAGTCATAGCTGAACAAATAAACAGTAAATATGTGATTTTCTTTCCTTCAAATCATTTTAGCAAGTGTTCGAGGTACTGAGTCGACTTCAGAAGTAACATCTGTATTAAAAGAAACATCTGTTATATCATAGAAGTAATACAACAGAGAATTTTTTTTTCATACATACTAAACCAGATTTGCCCAGATTATAATCTGATGTTACATCAGAGAACACTGGAATACAAACATAAGAGTTCATAGAGAACAGCGTAGAATTTCAGGGAAAACTTTGGGGGGAAATATTTCGGGAGTGTTGAAAAATTTGGTGGTTTTTAATTTTTTTTTTTTAAATTCAGGAGTACATCGGGCAAACATGGAAAAAAAAACATCGGAGTACTATTGGTACACATCAGAGCAAAATTGGCTGAAACACTGGAATAACATCAGGATCATGATCAGTATCTGAGTGCACCTAAAGGTGTTTCATTTCTTCTTTCGAGGTAAGAGGTCAAACGCCTTCTCTTTGGAATGTGTCGAATATTATATATTCATACTGAAATTCAAGCCTCAAAATCAAAATCAAGATTTGAGTTCAGTACATGAATGGAGTCATGAATGGGCGAAAAGAAGCACCAGGGCCGTTAAATTTCTGATGATTAGTCTGGGATGAACACCGTGCATGGTCGAAGTAACTGCAGCTGATCAGAGGCAAAACTGTCGATAAATATAATTATAATATCTCTAATTTCCTTTGTTACATTTCCTACATTATAACATAAATAAATGGCATTATAAATATTTAATTAAAGTTTTAAAACTCAACATGCTCATCAGAGAAATAAAATGGAGCATGTTCAGAATTCTTTGGATTGATACCTAGATTGTCAGTTTAAAAAAAAACAACAACAACTTAACAAAAACAAACAAACAAACAAAAAACCCACACATGATCCTATCTCTGTTAGAGTCCCTACTTTTTCCTTACAATGTTGGCTTTAAGCTCACAAGGGTTACACAGGGGAGCCATTGAGATGTCTAGACAAGTGCATGAACTTCCAGCGAGAAAACGCCACAGCGAATCATGCAGCTTTAAACAGGACTACCGTGATGAGTGTGTGTGTGGGTGTGATGTGTGCGTGAGATCACACTTTGACTCTTCCCCTACAGGCAGCAGGCACTGAGGCATGTCAAGGAGTCCCGTCACTCCTTGTAACGGCCCATCAGACGATGTCTTCGTCACAGTGAGCCCCAGCTACGAGCAGTGAGTGTTTATCAGGCTCGTTCAAGGCCATGTTGTTGAGCGAGTGCTTGTCTGAGCGCAGGGAGTTGATAGATGCTCGGCTGTAGTTGATCATCCGGTCGAGTAAGCTGAGTCTCGGTGAGGGCCGGCGCAGTTCTCCCATGCCGATGTGAACGCTGACGTCTGAAATGCTGCCTGGTTTATGCTGTCCGCTTATCTGTAACTCCAGCTTCTCAGCACTGGGCTTAGTGTAACTGTTCCAATCAGAATGAGAAGAGACCAGACAAAACAAACTGTTTTATATCACGTCTTCCTGCATTAGTGTGCTAAACTAACAGATGACATGTGCTGTCCAGTGTACACGTGTGAATAATTCATCAAGCACTGTATGCCCAGATCCATGTTACAGTGATCAGCATGATTGCTATCCTACATTATTAATAAATATTTTGTCACTATTATTTGTATGTGTATCCTTTCTAATATTTCTTTGTTTTTGTGTTTAAACTGGGTTTCACATTTGTATTAGTTTGTATTCACCCTCATTTACAGGACCTAATAGCAGTAACAAAGTTTTATGGGTCCTCCAAAGATGGTGGATGGTGGCATCCCTGTATTGGCTTTAATCAATTAAAGCACACCTGAACAATTTAAACAGTATAATTAACCACTGAGGGTGAGACGGATCCCACTGAATAGACCCCCAAGACAGAATGTCAAGGAGACCTGAGGAGCATAATTATTTTAGTATACACTACATGGAAACATAAGCACAATAAAGCACACTAACTCCGTGCTAGGCTAAAAGCTAACCCTGCCTAGCCGGCTTTTTCATTCATTCTAAAGTTATTCTGTTAAAATGAACAAAATTTAAAATGAAACTTTTTAATGGAAAGAACGTATTTTTTCTTTTTAAGCATCATGCTTCGACACCACTACCACAAAAGCTCCAATGAACGAATAAAAGAGACAAGAAGCCATCGGAAGCGATATGAAGAAAGTGGAAGCACTTCTGCTTGCCTCGTACCACTTTTGATGGATTCTCCCATGCTCACCGGCACGAATCGACGACAGAAATCTAACCCTAAACAGCTAAAACAAGATTATCATTTATTTTTTCCATTTTGAAGCAGGAAAATTATGATACCTGTTGAAAGTGACCATGACAAACCATGAGTTGGCGGTTTTGATTCAAGCACTATCTGCTCAGAATAATGGTACCGAGATAGCGGACCAATCCGATTGCACGGTTCCACTGTAGTACACCTTGTCATTATGCACATTGCGGCTACAGATGTACAGTGGATCACTTCTTTTTTTTAATTAGTTTAAATTACTTAATAACAATACATTCATGTGAAATTAAACACAGTACAGGCAAAAGTATGTGAACACCTGACCATCACACCCATGAATGTTTCCACTAGATTTGGGAGCATGGCGTTCACTACATGTACATGGAACTATTATGCTGGAACCGGTTTGGGCTTCCAGTGAACAGAAGCTGCAGCAAACAAAGCCATTTTATACAATTGTGTTTTTTTAATCCCTGTACCCTTAATCTCACTGCACTTAATGCGAAAGGAGGAATGGCATAAATAATTTTGCATATGGATTCCTTAAAAAAACTCCTGCATGTCTTCATTTTTAGACTATTGAAAAAAAGGGACATTTGGTACATTTTTGTTCTCATCTGGAAGAAACCCCCTGCATCAGATGACTGGACTACCTCTAGGTGGTCTTACAATACCAACATTGTTGTGGCTGTGATAAATAGTGTAATTAAAAATGCTTAAAAACTTAACTCAAAAAAGCCTGACAAAGTCATTAAAAAGAGAGCACAGCTCCCCAAATAACATTAATATTGTTTTTATAATAGTAATAATAAAAATCACTATTGGGCATTTTAGAACATTCGCCTCACTGCAAGAAGGTCCTGGGTTTGATTTCCAGGCTCGGGCGTTTCTGTGTGGAGTTTGCATGTTCTCCCTGCGCTTGAGTGAGTTTTCTCGGGGTGCTCAGGTTTCCTCCCACAGTCCAAAAGACATGCACGTTAGGCTGCTTGGTTGTTCCAAATTGCCTCTGAGTGTGAAAGGTTGTGTGTGTTTTGCCCTGCATGATCAGGTGACCTATTGCGGGTATATCCCACCTTCACCCAGTGTTAGCTGAGATATGCACCAGCCTTCGCGCGACCCTAGTAGGATTAAGTGGTTGGGCAAATGAGCGATAGTGATAACAATAATAATAATAATAATAATAATTATTATTATTATTATTATTATTATTATTATTATTATTATACGCTGATTATATGTTGGTATTTTCATTCCAGGCAGAATGAAACACACTTAAAAATAACAGCTCCTGCTTTCTAATACATTCCTAAATATAGATATATACATTTTTTCTGAGAAATGGAAATGGATTGTACCTGGACAGCATAATATTGGGTTTTATATAGAAATTATAATACAAATATTTTATATATTTAAAAATAACTCTTAAAAACAACAAAGAAGTGGGGGGCACAGTCAGTTCACTCACCATTTGAGTAAAAGAGAAGAAAGAACCACAGACACAGAAGATGCAGCCATAGCGGCAGACCCCATCCACGGCTGCAGCACCAGTCCTATGGGCATGAACATACCTAGAAACAGAGACGCAGCTAGTAACACACCTGAATCAAGATATCAGGGCAAATGCAGATACTACTGCATGGCTGTTTAAATGAGGTCGGGTTATTTTATATGACGACAATCACTTGTTTTTGTTGTAAAGAGACATTTTTAATGTGTGTGCTCACCGGCAGCAATGGGAATTCCTACAAGATTATAGATTAGTGCAAAGACAAAGTTAATACGGATCCTTTTGACTGTCTTCTTTGACAAATCAATGCTCCCAACAACATCCAGGAGATCGTTCTGAAAAGAGAGAAAGTGTTATGAAGAGGTAGATTAGAGAAACATATAATCATGTCCTCAGTGCAGTGAGTTTTGCTCTCACCCTGATGAGCACCACATCTGCTGCTTCAATAGCCACATCAGTACCAGTGCCAATGGCGATACCAACGTCTGCTTTGGCTAGAGCTGGTGAGTCGTTTACGCCATCTCCTACCATGGCCACACACTTCCCTGCCTGCTGCAGCTGTTCCACCTTCGCCACCTTGTGAGAGGGTAAGACCTCAGCAAACACATGCCTGATGCCAACCTACAGACACGGGCAAAAGGAACCAGTTCATTTATTTACAATTCCAAAATATTTATCTATCTAGAAACCAAAAGCAACTGTTACACATATTATTAATGACTGCTAGGAAAATGGTAACAATAATATGGATGAATCCACACCTACTGTGGAACAATGGAAGCAGAAACTGAAGGAGGTTTATGGAATGGAGGCTTTAACTGCTGAAGCACAATTAAAGTCTGATGTCTTTGTAAAGATGTGGCTACCTGTAACAAGATACCCCTCTGACTGAGGGGAATCCCGCACTATACTGTAATGTCTTAACTGTCCACTTATCTATTTGTATATTCTGTTTTCTGGGCCCTAACAGGGTTTGTTTTATATATATA
>JAOUQZ010000001.1:29589434-29615321 GCA_028564935.1 Neosilurus hyrtlii
TTTGTTTACTTATTCTCATCAATATGATCCAATATTATATGAAATAAATACTTGAATAGTACTTGGTTTCTGATTTAGCTTCATTTTGTTAAGTGTATAATCATCACTGCATCATTGAATTTTTGAATTTCTTCACTCGCTAAACCATTTCATATGGTTTGAAGTTCATTTATGCGATGCAAAGTCAAAAAAAAAAATTTGCCACACCTTTAATTTTTTTATAAAAATTTGGTATTTTCAGTCTTTGTTTATTAGCCATACGTTTATCCTCAATATACTAGTCGATTGGGTTTTTTTGGTTGTCATTACTTTGACAGAGAGAGAGAGGTTGAGATTATTGCAATCTGATTGCAATTTGTGAGGAAATAAAAGGCACATGGTGCAAAAGCATTTTAAATTTTAGACACACTCCACAGTGACAAGATAAAAAGAGCTCTTAAAATCTGTCCCCATTCTATCAGCCGAACAGCTGCTTTGCATAGGAGTGCACTGACAGTTGAGGGGAAAATGCCTTGACTGGAGGAAAAGCAGATTTAAAAAAATAAATAAATAAAATAATACAAAAAAAAAAGTCTTACACTGGTGACAAATCTTCATACTTCTTTTTCGGTGGTCGTCCCCTCCTTTTTTTGTCAGATGCTCTCATTTCAGGAATGTCACTGCAACATGAATTATGTGAAGACAACAGCATGCTTTCACTTTGAACTACTGAATCTTAACTAAACTGTTCACATTCCATTAAAGATTTTGTTTGAAAGCCCTGTGTCCCACCTACCACCGGCCCTTTATACATACCCAAACTCAGAGGACTTCTTGACAGGCAGCTCTTTATATAAGCGTGTGCCATAGAAGTACCAGTAAAGGGCACCATGTCCATCCTGACCCAGAGGCTCAACACGCAAGCTGTCTGCCTCCAGTCCCTGTTAGAAAAGGTCAAGAACAAGAAATGACACTCCAGTAGAGAAGAAAAGACTAGAAACAGCCAAAGCCAGAATGTTATATTTTAATACAGTACAATATGTTATGTTTGTTGTGTAACAGGTATGGTACTGATTTTAATGGATTCCACAAGTATGATGATACAGCTGTTCAAAACAGTGCAAGTTAAAAAAAAAGTATTTTGTAAATTTGTAATTTGTAAATTTTTATGATTTATGAAATTATAATTCCCTGTTGGTTTTTTTTTTTTTTTGGATTGTTCCTTTTGTGTCTGTTCTGTTTTTCAAATTTGGAGATAAATAACTGAAGCTATTATTGAGTAATGGCAGTAAAAGTATCTGGATCATTTCTGTTGATCCTTTTGGCTTCATTTGTTTGTCAAGTCAGCAATATTTTCTTAAATGGCTGACTACTGAAAGTATTTTAAATTTGGTCAGAGATCTGGACAAAATTATTCCTGAAAATCTAGCAATAATAGTAGTCGTTGTCATCATCTAAGTGTTTTAATAAAAAGACAGATAGAGATAAATAGAGAGAGAGAGATAGACAGATAGATAGCACAGGAAGATTAGGTGTTGTATGACTCTTGATCAGGAATCAAAATAAGGGGGCCAATTAAAAATAGTACCAGTTTTCTGGTGTCAATAGTTTTGTGCCAAGTTACTTGTACCCACATCTTAATGAAACACTCGGTACATACAACAGGATTTTTATGAATTGTTATGATTAGGGATGTGTTTAATCCCTCTATACTCTCAGGGCAATCTTACTTTTAGCAAGTCGAAGACGTCAGCCGCATCTAAACGGTAGTCACACAGCCTATGCAGAATTTCCACCTGTGTGCGGACTGGGAGCGCCTCAAATGAGCTGTCCTTCAGAGGGTTTGGTTTACCCTCCTCCAGCTCCCAGCGATAGTTGATGATATCCTCCAGGTAGCTGCAGAAAGCTTGAGGCCTGACAGGAGAGAGATGATGTACAGTATTAGCTGCCTTGAATCTTGCTGGATTTTCTCAGTTGTTTTTTAAATTATTCTCCCTGCTAATTTAAAAATGAGTAGTTTATTGATGAACATCAAATTATTGTTATTTATCCATAAAAATATTAATTTTCTACATTCATCCTGAGCAAGAGCATAATATTAGTCAGGGCTGTGCTAGATCCAGAACCCTTCCAGGAACACTGGGTATGAGGTGGGAACATACTCAGCCTAGCGCACCAAAAAAAAAAAAAAACTCAGATTCATTCACACTTATTCAGACTGATCTATCCATCAGTATGTATTCGGGAACAGGGAGGAAACCAGAGACCAAAGCGAACATGTGAAATGTGACTGTAACGTTAAGCAGTTATACCGATCTGTATTCAGTATCATTACTAAGGCTGCAGGTGTTCATTATCAGAAGTCACCAAACTTGTTGAAAAACAGTGTGATGGAAAAGCATTAGTCTGACTGTCCCAAGACTGAGAGTCCCAAGGATGTCACAGCCATTCGTGACTGGAAGTCCAACAGGGCATAACTTCCATGCTCTCTGGGTGGGATGGATGGTGCAGTGGCGTTACTCTCTCCAATCAATAAAAGCAACACTAGCTGGCATTGATGGTTCAGTGGTTACCACGGCCACCTCACAGCATGAAGTTTGAGTTTGAACCTTATGGCTGACTGGGTCCGTTCTGTATGGAGTCTGTATGTTATGCCTGTTCCTGTGGGTTTCCTCAGGTTTGTACCCACAATCCAAAAATCAGTCAGCTACTTTTAATTGCCCATAGGTGTGAATGTGAGTGATTAGTCATTTCTGTGTTAGACCTTGGATTTACTGGTGACCTGCCCAGGGTGTATCCTGAAGTCAACTGGGATTAGCTCCAGTTCACAAATGGTCATGATGGATAGGAAAATAAATAATGTGCCGTATGTACAGAAACACTTCATTCTGTGCCTTTACTTGAGATGGGAAGAGCTAGCTGTGGGGTGGCTAATGGTAACTGAAAGCTGCAAGGAAACAGTACAAAGAACTGTGTGTGTGTTTTGGGTGTGGGGGGTATTCTGTGAGAATTTGTGTGTGTGTATATATATATAAATTTATTTTTTAGATAGGGGCAGTGAAAGCTCAGTTCAAGCCTCAGTACCACCAAACTGCCATTGTTTGGCCCATGAGCAAGGGCCTTAACCTTACAACTGCTCAGTGGTATAACTGAGCTTAAAATGTAAGTAACTCTGGATAAAAATATTGACCTAAATACCATAAAAGTAAACATGGATACCTTCAACAATTCATAGTTCAACTCCTTTTCTTCAAATCAGTGGTGTATCTTACATTTCAGTATACCACATCTTGACAGGACACACCCAGATTTCAAACTACTGTAAACTCTTTTTTGTTTTGTTTATTTTTTTTGTGTTGTTGCTAAATTCTAAAGTAGACATAGACTTTCTGTTCCTACCCAGAAACCATGGGGTAAGAAAGCGTTGGTGCTCCAATGATGTGTCTACTGGACCAAAACCTACACTTTGACCTCAATTTATTCAAAAGGAATCATTTCCTTTCTGACAACATGGACAGCAGTATATGCATACGGTTGAAAGAGTCCAGAAAAGACACATCTATTTGGTTCTATTATGACACTGGTTTTGATTGGGCAAACGAGCATTAGTTCTGGGTCACATTGCATGGCTTCATTTAAAAAAAAAAAAAAAAAAAAAAAGCTTGAGTTCTTGCTAGGATGCACAGAAACAAGAGGCCAGGGGTGAACCCTGTCACAACGCAGACAAGAAAGAAAGCAGAACAGGCTTATCTGGAGAAAGCAGAATGCACTCACACACAGCTGCAGCCCCCCACTATCCTATCACTCCCTGCCCCCCCTCCCCCCTCCCGGGGACACTCAGCAAGTGTGTGTGGATGAAAAGGCCAAGGCCCAGCAGCTGTCCAGTCCAATAAATCCTGTCGTTCTGTTAACCACATGTTTCAGCAGGGTCTACCTGTGGTACATAGCTACAGCTTCACCTGATGAGATACTGGTGTCCATCAAGGATCAAGCCATTTATCACAGCACTGACTCAACCGCTAATGCAAACACAACAAGACTACAGAATGGCTCAAGCGTGTCGTGACAAAGTGGTGGGTCAGGCCAACCTGCTGTGTGAGCTATGACACATTGTCCAAGAGTGCGAGTAATGATTGCAAAAGTGATGTCACATTTCCAATCTGGCTGATGTTGCTGAAAGAGGAAAAAAAAAAAAAAAAAACTTACGTAATATCATTTCGCTGGTAACATCCCTGCAGAAGACAGCAGAGGAGCTCAGAGAGGAAGTCTTCATCCTGTTTCAGCAGCGCTCCTTCCAGCTCCTAACACACACAAAGAGAAACAGGGAGGAGGGATCAGCCATATTTACAAGCACTGCTTTTACCAAGTTATAAGAGCATATCAGGTTTAACAACCAGAGTCGTCCCTTCTTATAGTTTCAGAGCTTCATCAGCTCGATAAAGTATGGAGACTGACCTGGATTCAGTTCCTAGACTTGGTGAATAGTAACTAAGGCTTACATGTTCTCAATCATTCAAAACTCTTACTAATGTCAGAAGTACAGCCAGCAAGAAGGGAACATGCATGACATCAGACACACTGATATGAATAACCTACAAGTACGTTACATCTTGACCATAAAGGCATCCTGTACATCTGGATGGTCTAAGATTAGAAACGATGCTGCAGATAAGAATACAAAGCTAAGAATCTCTACACCAGGGGTCACAAACACGGTGCCCGCGGGCACCAGGTCGCCCCCAAGGACCACATAAGTCGCCTGCAGGAGTGTTCTAAAAATAGCACAACTTACTAGTGAGCTGCATATAAAATTAATTTTTTATTTTTATTGTTGATAATTATTGTGAGAAATCATTAACGTGATCAGTGTCTTCATATAGATGAGTATCATTAATCATTATTGATAATGTATAACTAAAGGAAAACTGAGCAAATTTGTAATTTCAGGAGAGCCTATCAAACTGGCCCTTCGTTTGACTCCGTACCCATGAAGTAGCTCTCAGTTTCAAAAAGGTTGGTGACCCTTGCTCTACACCATATGACGACTAACTTTTTACCACAGCTCTAAGAAAGTTGCAATTCTGACTGCACCGAATCAGACAGATTTAATTCATTTTATAATTTACTTTTTCACTCACTCATTAACCAAATATTCCTACTAGGGTCACAGGGAGGCTTGCACGTATCTCAGCCGATACTAGTCAAAAGGCATAATACACCCTGAATACCTCACTAGACCATCACAGGGCCAACACACACTCACAAATTTTTACACTTACATCCACACTGAATTAGTGTTATAAGCTATTTAAAACGATCACGTATAACATCAGTCTGATTTTAAAGTGTGCGCGAGTGTTTCGACTCTAGGCATGCTCAGACACATTGTTGCCTTTCTGATTGGCTGTTCCAGTGTGACAATGGCATCAACACGTTGGATTGGCTAAGCTGTCACTGGCATAACACATCATCAAAAATGACCGCTAAGCTGCTAAGTCACGTAGTTTAGCACACTGCTAGTAGTTTTGAACTTTTCATTTTTATTTACGTTAAAATAAGTTTTTGTATTGTTTAAACATATTACACACAAATTATGCTGTAAGGATGGCCAATTCTGATACTCTTTAAGGACAAAAAAGCCTAATGTGAATGTGTTTGGACTGTGGGAGGAAACCCAGAGTACCTGGAGGAAATCCACATGAACACAGTGAGAACAGGCCAGCACTCGAAACCCAGGACCTTCTTGCTGTGAGGCGAACATGATAACCACTATGCAATCTTGCCACCAGCTTTAGAGTTTAGGTTATTGTTATTATCTATATATTAATTAGCCATGTTAGTCTCTGCCTCTATATCGGTTTACCACATACATATATATGCCTCGGTCTATTTATGCCTCCTTTGGTCTCTATCCATTCATCTCCCTAAGCTAAGCATTTCCCTCTCAATTTCACTATATCTCAACATATTTAAGTATGTCATGCTTTAACTAGACACACCTACATATCAAACTACTGCACTCTCCATCCACCTCTATCTCTCTCTATGTCTTTATCATCAGCAAGCTAGCTCACAGTAACATGTATGGAGGGCATGCCACTGTAATCTAAACCTAATAAATGAAAAGCTATACACATTTAATAAGCATGGTTTAAAATTCTTTTTTCTTTATTGAAATGTTTACAACTTATAACATTCTCTACTGTTTTGTGCCATGGAAAAGCCTTTAAAAAACAGTATACTTTGCACTAATTAGGGGTGTCCTCATAAAAAGACAATCTGCATTTTTGTCTAACTTCAAGACAATGCAAATCAGAGTAAACACTGCAGGACATGTTACTAGAAATTATTATTAATAATAATATCCACTGTTTTGGTTCGAGTTGATCAGCCTGAAACCTGTGTTCCTAAGAAATGCCTCAAGGCTCTCAGCAAGGGTCCTGCAGCTGAGGTTCAAGTTCAACCTTGACCCTTCTCCAGCCTGGTGCTGTTCGCTTGCTATTCAGGTTTTATGAAGCGGCAATAAGTAGGAGAGTAAACTCTGGCATGCTGAAGAAAAATGAAGCCAAATACTTGGTACCAGCAGGAGCCCCAAAGGCCACAGCTACCACACTGCCTCCTTCGAACACCACCCTAGCCCAGAATGCACTGCTGAAAGATAGCTGAGAGGGCAGATATGCAAATCTACACTACCCCTCCACCCTTCCCCTGTGGCCCATGTCCATTTCATTTAGCGCCCCCTTCTCAAAATGAAGCACAGCAGCCACACTGAGCTTTAGCTGCATTAAATCGCGAACCTTTCTCAAGGACTCAAATTTGCTGCTCAGTCCCTTTGGCAACAGAGTGCACTTCTCAACCTCAGTTGCAAACATCCTCCCCCTTTCCTCCTGAAGAGCAGAGTGACACTCCAACATTAACTCAGGAGTAGGAGTGGCAGACCTCAATTCATTGTGAGATTCACCCGAGCTGCTGATTGCAGTCTCTCTCCAGAGAGGCGACAGAAAGAGACGGAGGTCACCAGAGGTCGGCTAACGCACCTCCTGGATATGTGAAAACCTGGACGATGGCGTCAGCAAGATGAGATGGAGAGATATAGAGATAGAGAGACTCTGTACAGCAAGATGATACACACATTAGCACTTAGGCAGAAAGAAATATACAGACTCCTTATTTCAAGCCCTGACAAAGAAAATGCCACCTGCCTAGCGAGGTTTTTTTTAATGCTGAGCCAACCGAACTTCCTGCAAGGATATTAATGAGTAATTTAAAAGCTATCGATCTGCTCACTCAGGTGTTCAGCACAAGAAAGAATGGATGTGTCAGAGTCTTATTTGAAGGAGTCAATTGGTGTGGGATTGAGTTTGAAAGGTGACTGGCCAAGCTGTCAAGTCAGCCGGGTACAACAAAAAAGGTTGTGGTCCTGCAGTAAACAGCTGTCCCTTTCACTGCAGAATTTATATTCCCATTGTGACATCAAGTCTTAATTTCAAAAGGGCCTACTTCACATCCTATTTAATGCTAATGATTTAATGCTTAAATCTAGCTTGGTGCCCATTATAGCTGCTTATAATGAATAAGAATTCATACCTCTAAGACAGCCCAAGAAAGCTGATGAAATAAATTCAACTCATTGTCTCTTATACTTGTGATTGAACTGATGGCCTGAACCACCACTGAGTCATGGGTCAGGAGTGATTGGTTGCTTCAGCCCATTCTGAGGATTCCAGAGAACCCCATACACACTTCTTGGTCCCCTGATAACCAATGTGCTGAAGAGAGCCCATCTATCAGTGGAGGCTACACTTTGATCACACTTCAAACCTGGGTCTGGCTGTGGGGGATTAGCACCAGCGCACACTGGCTTTGAAGTGTCATTCAGGAGCTCAGATGGCAAAGGAAGGGAATTAATGTGGTGTGTATGGCCTCTTGATTCCGCACCAACCAACTCGCCTAACCACTGGCCATTTAAACTCGCCTGGTCCTGCAGTGCATTGCTCAATGTTTGGAAACCTCCAGAGCACTAACCAATCAGTCATAAGATTAAAAACATTATGAGCACTAACATCAGAACTTAATAACACTGATTAACTTGTTACTGTGGCACCTGCCAGGGTGTGGGATGTATTAGGCAAAAAGTGAACAGTGAGTTCTGAAAGCCAATGTGTTGGAAACAGGAAAAACGGGCAAGCGTAAGGATCTGTGTGACTTTCACAAAGGTCACCTTGTGATTGCTAAACCACTGGGTCTATTCCAGGTCTTGTGTGGTGTGCATGGTGTGCAGTAGTGTGTACCTAGCAAAGGTGGACCAAAGAAGGACATTCAGTGAACTGGCAAAAGTGTGCCCAAAACATATTGATGTGTGTAGTGAAGGCAAGTACATCTGACTTCATCCAACAGAAGAAATACTGTAACGCAAACTGTCAGAAAAAGTCAGAACACACAGTGCACTGCGGTATGCTGTGTATGGAGCCACAGACCAGTCAGGTGGTGTTAATGCTATGCCTGATGGGTGTGGAGCTTTTCTTAGTAGTAGTAGCAGTATTATAGGGGGGGGGGTGTCAGTCAGACAGACAGACAGACATTAAATAAATAAAATCGATTCACATCTGAATCGCAATTCTTATTTATTAGCATTATGAATCGATTCAAATTTTGAGTGGCGGCTCCAGAACTAGCGTGTTTCCTACCCTGAAAATAATACCTGGTTAAATCCATACTTTGTTCGCAGCCTCCCCTCATTTTCTGTTAATGCACGCATGCCAGCACCGTTTACAGCAGCTCCACAGAGGAGAGACAGAAAAAGACCAAGTTAGGAAAATTAAAAAGCCAGTAAGTAAAGTATTGTAAAGCGGGACTGAGGGGCATGATGGGGATAAAAGCAGGACTGGGGGAGCATAACGGTCATCATTTTATTTACCGGTATTATCTTCTATCCTTTGCCTATTATCTAGGCAGAGTTGTGTTCACACCCACCTGTTTATTGAAATTCCTGTTAATGTTAATTAAAATAAGACCTACCCCCAAATTAAGCCCTATGGTGTTTTTTGAACCGAAAAAGACCAAAAAGACAGTGTGTCTTATTATTGGGGAAACACGGTAGCCTTTAGCCTAGCTTTGACATGGATGAGGAAAAAGAAATACAGCCAGCGCCATCTTCACTGAAGAAAAATGTTTGCGATTCGGATTTTCAGGGTAAGAAGGAGCTTGAAATGACATGCCATGTGCAAAATAAAAGTCAAGTATTTCGGGAACACTTCAAATCCCAGAGCCCACATCTTACACCATACACCGGAGCTAAAAGAACCGGAGCAGCAGCACCTGCTTCTGACCAATGCACACTCCATCACTTCATTAAACTCCCAACCAACTCTGAACGAGCAGAGCAGATTAGTACATCTACAAAACCAGTTGTCCAGTAATATCATTTCTTTCTTTCTTATAGAAGAGTTGTTCCTGGCTTATAGAAGAACATAGTTACTCGTGAAATTGGCTCCCTTTGTTTGTAATGGTTATGAATCAAATATTGGTTTCAATCAAGAATCAATTCGTCACCCCCAAAAATCGGAATCGAATCCTGAGTTGTTGCTCGATTAACATCCATAGCAGTAGTAGTAGTAGTAGTATCAGTCGCAGCAAATCACCCACAATCAACATTCCAAATGTCTTGCTATTGATTATAAAATTAAAAGTTTATTATTAAAATTGCATATCATATGTTCACAATTCATTATTTTTATTAAATGCTTAATTGCCATCTTATTTCTCCATCTTTAACTGATTCTGGAAAAAGAAATTTCTTAAGTCGTCTTAAGGAAATCTACCCACTATTTTTTTTATCCAGCACCAAATAACCCACATCATGGACTAAGCTCAAACACCTGTCTGAGACACAGGTGGTTTCAGATTGGACCTGGAATTCTGCCATTTAGGCTGGCAAGAAACACGGCTACTGCGGAGACCAGACCGTGCATCAATGCCAAGAAAGCCCAAAAAGCTTCCTAATGATGGGTTATTTACCCAAAACGTTGTCAGACAAATGACTTAAGCCAAGTTTGGCATGAGAGACTCAAATGTCCCAAAGAAGCAGAAAAGCTCCTGATATTTGTTCCTTTTTCCAGTGCTCTCTTCCAATACCAATACAGAATATAAGACTGAATCCAAGTCTGCTTGCAGTTCAAGCATCTGTAGAACACATTCAATTCACTGGACTCATGTCTACTCACATACACATTTAATGGTATGTGGACACGTAATCATTACTCTCACACTGTCATCTTCCCCCAAACTGTTGGAAGCACACAACTGAATAGAATGTCTTTGTAAACGGTGGCGTTACAATTTCTGTTCACTGGAACTGAAGTGGCCAAACCTGTTCCAGCATGCTAGTTCACCTGTGCACAAACCAACCCTAAAAAAGACATGGTTCTTCAAGTTTGGAGTAGAACACTGTCCTGTACAGAGCCGTGAATTTGATACGAAGCCCTTAATTCAACTGAATTGAACACCTCTAGATGAGCTGGAACACCCACTGCACCCCAGGCATTCTTGCCCAATGCCAGCACCTTCTCACTAATGCTCTTGTGGCCACTGCCAAAAATCTAGTAGAAAGCCTTAAACCCAAAGAATAGAGCATATTCTAAAAGTAAAGAGAGAATAAATTCGCATAAGCAAGTGTCTAAAAACCTTTGGCCATATAGCGTGTAAATACAGGTATTCCATCCAAACCAAAATCATTCAGTATTAAGTCACCTGCACTCTACATTAATAACCTCATTAGTTGACTCAGTTCTATTGACTCTGATGGTGAGCAGCTCAATTACCTCCTATAGCTTTGAGATCTGCCGAATGGTAATGACCCCATACACAAATGATCACTGAGTGCTCAACCCAGGAAAAAAAGTTGATCAGGCACTTTTGCGTCGAAGCCTAGGCAAAACCAGGACATTCATAGTATACGTCCCCGATGCACACCACAGGCCTACCTACATATGGTGGAGGGCAATTAACAGGCATTATTACTTAAGGGAAACATGGGGGATGGGGATAGCTTCTCCACCATGTAAAGACTTGTCCCTCTTGGAAACACCAACCCCAACACCCCCCCACACAAACCTCCACAGTCATGTCTTCAGTCAAGCCTCATTAAGTGTGCAGAGAATGAGTAAAGACCTACAGTTCATGAAAGATCTCAGGACACCAGGCAGTAGTTTTCAAACAAGTGCTATACTTAAAACCACATGACAATTCATTTACATTTGCATCTTACATTTTATCTTATCATATTTATAGTTGAGGGTTAAGGGCCTTGCTCAAGGGCCCAATATTGGTGGCTTGGTGGTACTGGGGCTTGTACCCCCAACCTTATGATTAGCAACCCAGAGCCATAACTATTGTGCCACCACTAATTCAGCAGATTCCTGAGGATGTCATAAGAAAGGCTTAAATATTACCTATGTATTACACTGACAGGATAGAATTTCTGGGTAAATTGCCGTTAAGGTTTGTTGGAAAACGTCTGTAAAATCTGTGATCTCTGTACAAGTCAGTTCTATTTCATCCTTACTGACTGCCAGAGGCGGTGCTTCAGCACTGAATGTATCCATCTCGCGCATGCGCAGGTCGAGTGTTTATATCAACAAAGTCACTCGTGACCTCTGATGAACCCGGGCGTCAGAGGATCTGTTCCTGTTCATCTTCTCGCTTAGCAGGTAACCGCATATCAATGCGCTAGCCCAAGCTAAGTGGCTAAAATACCGAACAACCTCGTTGCTGGTAGCCTTGCAACGTCTAGTTGGAGCTGCGGAATATTCGCCCTCCAAAGGCTGCAACAGACCCTGTTCGGGATCATCCTCCGTTGGATACGTTTATCCATTTCTTTCTAAAGAGAGCCATACAACCTGCTGTACTCGGCTTGGTTATATTTGTTGGTTTGTTTTGGGCGAACGTAGTGTTCTCGCTCACGCCTTGTATCGCTGAGATTTATGTTTTGGTTTACACTTGTGGGTGACGGTAGTGCTCTCGTTCCCATTCCCAGCATTTTTACCGCTGTATGTGGGTGTGGGCATTCTTATCGTCGGTGACGGTGGTGTTCTCGCTCCAGCCCCAATGTAGTAACTCCTGCTATTGTAAACCAGCTGCAGATATTGCGCTAGCTGTCAGTGTGTTTTTGCACTCACTTTGTGTTGGCCCGTTTAGCCGCCTAATCGGTGCACCGCAAGTGCATTCGTTTTTTACTCGTTCAATAGCAAAATACCCTCAGAAGGCAGTGCTCTCACTCCCTCTCCCAGTTTAGGTGTCTATAGTTGGTCGCAGTGCTCCCGCTCAATCCAACTCGCCTAGTCTCCTCCTCGCAGCATATATTGGTGACGGCAGTGTTTCTCGTCCCCAGTGTAGGGTTACGGATGATCTGCTCTCTAAAGCCTATGATGCAGCGGCACGCATGGGACGCATATGTAATTCTATGTCCCACCTGCTACTCGCTCAGTCAGCATACAGGGCTACAGTGGATTCTTCCATCCACAGTTTCAGCGACGCTTCCCTGCAGGCCTTTGCACTGATGTCTATGGAGCTGGGGCGCCTGATGTCTACTCTTGTCCAGGCTCGCCGCCAGGTTTGGCTGGCACAGTCTCCTCTTACGGAAGCATGCAGGAGAACCCTCCGCAGTGTTCCAGTGGAACCGGGGGAACTGTTCGGCTCCACTGCTCTAGAGGCACTTCAGCGCACGGTCCAAGCCAGACAGACTAGGCAGCAGCTTAATAGGAGCGTGCCCCCTTCTGGCACGCCGAGGGGTCCTTCAGCTGCCCCTCAGCGCCACTCTCGTCCACAGGCTTTTGCCAGTGGCTACCTTAGGGCTCAGCACTCGCCTGCACAGCAGCTGGCACAGGCATTTTGGGCCCCCAAGCAACTGCCCTCCGTGCAACCTGCCGTAACCCCAGAGCCTCTGGGAGCCGTGGGACCCGCCGCTGATGCCCAGGGGCTGATCGTCGACTGTTTTTTCCAGCAGCAGCTCAGGTACTGGGCTGCTTCCACCAGGGACCCTTGGGTGCTTTCCACTTTGACCCATGGGTACAAACTTCAGTTCAGACGCCGGCCCTCAGCCTGTGGCCGGGTCAAAATGACCATCATACACGAACAAGCGAAAGCCCAGGCCCTCAGCCAGGAGTTGTTCGTCCTCCTGGACAAGGGTGCCATCGAACCGGTAGACCCCCTGTTGCAACCCGGGGGGTTCTACTCAACTTATTTTCTGGTTACAAAGAAAGACGGCGGACTCTGCCCCATCCTCGACCTAAGGTGCCTCAACAAATTCCTGAAGGTTCCACATGGTATGTACTGCAGAGGTCTTACGCACCATAGCCAGGGGGGGTGGTTTACATCAATAGACCTGAAAGATGCATACTTCCACATACCCTTAGCACCACACCACAGACAGTTTCTGCATTTTGCTTTTCAGGGCCGCCATTACCAGTTCAGGGTGCTCCCCTTTGGCCTCTTCCTCTCTCCTCGGGCGTTCACCAGGTGCGTGACAGCAGCTCTCTCACCCCTGCAGTCGCAGGGCATGAAGGTCCTCCCATATCTGGATGACTGGCTGATCTGTGCTGATCTGTGTCTTCTCTCCCATGTGACCCGACTGGGCTTCAGAGTGAACCTCACAAAGAGCTGCCTGGTTCCCTCACAGAGTACTCTTTTCCTAGGGACGACTCTCAATTTAGCTACCATGAAGGCCTGTCCATCACCACAGCGGGTGGACGACATTCTCCACCACCTTCTTCTGTTTCAGGGAGGCAGATGGCTCCGCTCCGTGGAGTTTCTGCACCTCTTCGGAAAACTGATGGCGGCAGTCAATGTTGTTCCTCTTGGGTTGCTGTCGCTACGCCCTCTTCAGAGGTGGTTGCGCAGCTTCCATTTGAGTGCCCAGTGGCACAGGGACAGGAAACTCAGGGTCTCACGCCGTTGCCTTCTGGCATTGGCGCCATGGAGACAGAGACTTTTTCTCCTTCAGAGCATGCCGATGGGTTCCATTGTGTCCCGTCAGGAAACCGTCACAACAGACACCTCCCTCTCGGGGTGGGGCGCCATGTGGCAGAATCGGACGGCTCAGGGGCTGTGGTCCACTCAATACCGCTCCCTGCATATCAATGTTCTGGAGCTGCGTGCCGTGCACAGGGCACTGCAGTCCCTGCTCCCGTTCCCAAGGTGCTTATACGGTTGGACAATGTTTCAACCGTCTCCCATAAACCACGTCTCCCATAAACCACCAGGGGGGCACCAGGTCTGCACAGCTGCTGCAGGCGTCCCAGGACCTCTTGCTGTGGGCAGCACCATGCCTAGCCAGCCTGAGGGCCATGTATCTGCCCAGGGAAAGGAACTGGCTTGCCGACTTCCTCTCCCGTTACAAACCACTGCCACTCCCGTTACAAACCAATGCGACTTCACCCGTAGGTGGTTCACAATGTCTGGGACATCTTCAGCAGGGCAGAGGTGGATCTCTTTTCCACAGAGGAGTCGGCCCATTGCCCCCTCTCATTCTCATTGATGGAAGA
Organism: Neosilurus hyrtlii; assembly: GCA_028564935.1. NCBI lineage: Eukaryota > Metazoa > Chordata > Actinopteri > Siluriformes > Plotosidae > Neosilurus > Neosilurus hyrtlii. The sequence goes on from JAOUQZ010000001.1 coordinate 29,603,954, forward strand.
GAGTAGTCCTCTGGGTCAGAATGCTCTCGCCCTCTATGCCTTCCCACCAATGCCCCTGATTTTTCCCAACACTACAGAGGGTTCTCCAGCGGGGTCACCGACTACTGCTGGTAGCTCCCTTCTGGCCAGGGAGGACGTGGTTCCCTCTGCTGCGCAGGCTCTGCCTTAGACTTAGTACTGCCAAAAAGAGTCCATTTCTGACAATTCTATAAATGGTCAGCCTTTGGTTTGTCTGAGAAGGAACTTGTAGTTGAGAACAACCCAGGATAACATGTAGGAGTTTTCTTTAGCATATCGTCATTATAGGTAGGGAAATATAAGTTCAAAATTCAAATTCAACTTTGTCATTCATCTATGTACAGGGAATGTATGTATTTTGAGCATATTAAAGAGATCCAGGTGCATGTACACACAATTAATAGGACAATAGACGATAATAGTAACAGCAAGAGACAGTAATAATAAATACTAACAATAATGACAGAACAAAAAGAAGTGCAAACGACATGTCATGGTAGAGCAGCAGAGTAAAGACTCTGGAGTTCAAGTGTAATGAGTAGACAATGTGGTGCAAAATTGCAATAATGTGCACTAAGTAAGAAAGACTATCATTCTCATGAGCCAAATGCCCATGATCGAAGCAAACTTATTCACAGGAACATCTGAAATCTGAGGCCACAGTGAATCCAAAATCTGTCCGAGTTCCAGGCACACACACAAAAAAAATTATAAAATTCTGAGTGTTCCACGTGCAAATGAGATATGCAGGTCTTTATAGATACCTCTGAGACAGAAGTGGCTCAGTGGTTAAGGCTGTGGTTTACTGCTCAGGAGGTTGGGGGCTCAAGCCCTAATAACATCAAGTTGTCACTGTTGGCTCCTTGAGCATGGCCCTTAACAACTGCTTGAATGTATAAATGAGATTAGATTTGCCATATACTGTAAATCTGATTGTACAGTAACGCTGAAATCTGCCTTATTTCTGATGTTGCCAAGATGTTCGGGGTGCTAAAACAAAATTTAAAATGCTCTAGTTTAAAATAAAAGATTTTGTGTGTTTTTAAAAGTTAATCTGATGGAGAATGTAGAAGATTTCATGTTGAAAGTAAACAGCTGGTTATTCAGATTTACTGTAGAACTACACTAGGTTTATGGAATATACATTACATAGAGTACTATTTCTTGGGTGATGGCAGCACTCTCCTATAGCCCTGCTTAGGTTCATATTAGGAAAACTAAAGCAGTGTGAAGCAAGTTTATTTCCTAATGATGTGAGCAGACATGTCTTTTGAGTAGTAGTTCTGAATCGGAGTTCTTTCTAGACGAATACTGGAAACCCATGCTATAAGATTTAAGCAAAAGCAGATTAATGACTCTAGTAGAATTAGCAGATCTTGGACTAATTTCTCACTGCTCAATGCTATGCAGAAAAAAAAGATTATCACAGCAATATATAATAGAATTAAACATCTTAAGCATATAAATTTTTTTTGGTTCTACAGGAAAGAGTGTAATTAAGACCTGTCTCAGTGTCAAGGCTGGGTGGTCACATACTTCCTGGTGTTGAAATCACAGCTCAGTGAAGATCGTTAACTTCAAGAGGAGTTAATCATCCCGAGAGGAAAAACTACCACACATATCCGCTTCCTTTGTGACCACATGAATCATGCATGCATGGGTCTAGTTGCCTTTCCCAACTTTTATAAAACTAAATGAGATTAAAACTGCACTACTTCTTGGTCAATTCACAAGGGAGTCTTCAGACATATTGAGGTTTGTAAATCAAAGAAACATTATTTTGGACTTCATGAACCTGTATTATCCCCCCCCCCCCCCCCCCCCCCATTTCTATACAAGTGAATACCTTAGTTAAATATTAAGATAACAAATCTAGTAAACACTAACTACAACATTGAACTTGTACTGTATTTCACTGCACATAAACTTACCCATAGTAGAGCAAGTTAGTGATGTATGTTTTTATATATATATTTTATATTGTTTTTAATTCTTTGAGACTCAAGTGTTTCTTATGAGCAGCTGTTCTCCTAAATGCTGTTTAAAAATAAATATGGCATGTAAGTATAAATAAACACATTTCACTTGGTCTAAAGTGTTATCAGAGAAATTGCACCATGTGAGCCTGCTTCTCTCCAAACAACTGTTCCCGAGAGCAGATGAGTGTCTCGCTGAGCTTTTGTTCCAGACTTACTCAATCAGCTTCTCAAAGTACACAGACACCAAGTACATCAATACAACAGACCCAAACACACACCTCCCTCCTCCTTCATGAGTACAGGCTCCCTAACATCACCCCATGTGTATGTTTGTAACACTTAGCCCAGGCTTCCCTACTACACTGAAGGGTCTATCAGGTCACCCGTCAGACACAGACACACTCCCTGCTTTATCACATTTAACTCTCTAACTAAGGGAAGCCCACGGTGCAATGCATGTTGACGCACGGGTCTTCTCATCTATGTCCAAAGCAGCATGTTCCTGCATCACAGTCACCAAAACCCCAAACAACAGATGAGCACAAAACACGATAACGGTAAACTAAACCATGTCCATCTCCAGTTTCACGCCGAGCTCAGCAAACTCATGGAGAGTGTGTCGTGTGTGTTCTGGAGACAGAGCGCCATGGGGAGAGGAAACAATAGAGGCGGCTGAAACAAACCCTAAGGAGTGTGTGCCCCACCCCCGACACTGACACACACACACACACACACACACACACACACACACAACTCCCCACATGAAGCCATCTGATGCATGTACTGCTGCCCCCACCTGTCAATCACTCCTGGGGGAGGGGAAAGGATTATTACAAAGTAACTCGGCACGTCGTTTAGAAAGATTCCGAGTGTAATGGTATTTTATACACAAAGAAAAGATCAAGTAAGCCTTTAGCTCATCTGATGAGGGGGTGATATGGTACGATCTGGATGCATATAAAGATTTACATATTGTAGTGTATTTGGAGGCTTGAATCTGATTGGTCAGAAGGTGTGCACTATTTTTGTATAATAACTACACAGGCTCGGACAATATTTCGGACTGTAATGTCACCAGGTTTTCAAACTGCTGCTCATGCTGCATCACAGGGAAGTGGCACACACACCAAGGGGAGTACATTTCACACTCATCCACATAGGCCAAATCCCAATTTCAGTGTCACATTCTTCAACATGTGGTCTACGAAACAGTGGCCTTGTATAACCACAAGGTCAAAGCCACATGGATTCCCAGCTTCAGTTATCTGTAGCATTGTCAGAAACTACCAGAAGTGGGACGTTGGACAAGAAAGACTTCATTAAAATTTGGTGATGACCTGGATCAAATTCTAGACCCAGAAATTCTTTAACATTGTAAGATGGGATGATTTGCTGGAGGCGTGGCATTACAGCAGGCCCAGTAGGGAGTCCTGTTTACTTTGGGGGATTTCTTTACTTGGCGAAGGTTTGCGGTGTCCATATGCTCTTGTTTCTGTTTGTATAACTTGAGAGAAATTTAAACATTAAGTTCACAGTCTTTATTCAGATTAATCTGTTGTTAAACTACAATATGATATGCACAAATATGATATTTATTGTTGTGTCACCGAAATTCATTCAGATGTAATTAAAGGAAACCACAACACTAACTAAAAAAAAAAAATGAATGATTACATTTATGGCATTTGGCAGACACCCTTATCCAGTGCAACTTGTGTGCTTTGAAGTCACTATCAGTGAATGAATACATTCTGATACTGGTCCACTAGTACACATGCTGCATATACCATCAGTCAAAATTTCTAGGGCATTTCATTAAAAGCAACATTCCTTTTGCATCATCACAGAATCAGACAGTACGCTAAATCTTCATGCACTTCCAGCTAAAGATAAGATGGTTGTGAAGGCCATCACAATGCCCTATTTTCAGCTCAACCAAAACAACAATGTAAACTTTGTCACAGGTTTGGTTTATTTTCTAGGCCAAAAATGGAGTGGAAAATCCAAACGAAATGAAAAGTCGAACCCACTTCCTTGTTCCTGGGCCAAAATCCTGGCTTCGGGTATCAATAGGTAACAAACATGAATGAAAAATATACTGTAAGCAAATCAAGCAAGAGACAGGAACTGCAGACATGGGTTCTTTACATTCAGCACCTGCTACACACACACACACACACACACACACACACTCTACTGTTGTTCTGCCAGACTACAGACTAAATCTCCCATTACAATCAGACTGTGGAGAGGCTGGAAGAAAAGAAGGCCCAGATGAAGTGCAGCACCCAGGCAGGAGCACCTCCACCCTCCAGGGGAAAAAAGGCAATGAAAGAAAGAGCCACCATCTGTGACTTAGTCATGGTGATGCCAACAGGGAGAGAGCAGGAGCAGCAGCAGCAGTGTGTGAGGAGCATCATGAATGAGGGCCTATTCAGCACAGGCAAAAAGCACACCCACACACACACTCCAGACACACTGCGTTCACCAGAGCATAAGGCAACATGGGGTGCTCTCAGGAAGGTGACCAGAAGAACGTAATCAAAATAATAATAATAACAACAGCAACAGTAAGACTATTATCAAACTGAATATGTCTGAAGAGTCAAAACTTAATACGAATGTAACAAGACGCTCATAAAGAGGAGAAGCTGTTGGAGCGAAGATCTCACGCTCATCACAGGAGCATTACGATGTTACCAAGAAAGTGTTACAGATGCAAGAGACTCATTTCTTTATATTTCCTTGGGCTGGGTGATGATATATTGATTAATTACTGAATTGCAGTATGACCATTCATATCAGCTAAAATAATTATACATTTTCTTCTCGAAATGAACAAGTAGTTGCAATGTTAAAGCCAGACACATATCAGTGAAGAGTCTGTACAACATGGCATGATGCATAGAACTAGGTTAATGAATATAAACTTATTAAACTGTATTAAAGCTGGACTATCTGCTACCGGACTAACTCTTTTACCCTTGTATTGCCAAAGACAGAAATAGACGACGAACCTGAACACTTTGCTTCCGGTGAACTAATGCAGAAAAGGTTCATTACTGCTTTCTTTCCATACCAAAATAAAAATGTCTACCTAGATCAGGGATGTCCAATCGTACCCGCAAGGGGCTGGTGTAGGTGAAGATTTTCACTGCAGTCGCCACACTTTCCAAATTAGATTGCAAATAGGTGCTTCAATTTTGAAGCCGGGTGGCGGCAACCTTGGTAAGACTGCCTTGCTTTTAGATTGTACATTTACAGCATTTGTAAGACGCTCTTATCCAGAGCAACTTACAATTATCATTTTTAAATTCAACTGAGCAATTGAGGATTAAGGGCGTTGTTACTTGATCAGTAACCCTTGCCATACCCACTAAGCCACCACTGCCCATCAAAACCATGAAACATTCCTGGCCTAGATACTTCAACATGCCTTTTGGTTCATCATGGTAATTCAGAATTACATCCACTAAGGACAGTCAAAAATCTCTGACAACAAACTACAGTGGAGATGGTCAAAATAGTGAACTTATTAAAAAAAAAGAGAGAGGTCAGCGTTGTGAAATGAATTTTTTTCCAGTTGTACTACCAAAGAAACAAACGGTACATACTTATATACTTTCAGATATCATAACATTCGATAAACCATGAAGGTCTCCATTTTTTCTTTGTAAAACTCCATCTCATTTAATTCTCATCTAATCTCCTCTTAGTTGGGCTGTATCAGTGTTTTTTCTCTGTCAAGTCACGTGTGTTTTTGTGTGTAAAGTAACATCATACACAGTAGGTGTTCATAATTTATGCCAAACCATATAACTTCTGAGAATAATTCCACCAATAAAGTTTCTTAGTTGTGTCTTGCTTGAATTATTGGCTACACCACCCCCATGTCTGAATGTTTTCAGACGACATGTATGGACAAAATGACGCCAGATTATCCACAAAAGCTTCCGCCCATATGCGTATTTAAGACCAAATTTAAATAAGCCTTAAACCTCCTCATGCTTTCCTGTCATTGATTATAAAGTCCCACATGTCTCAGATCTGGCTTTAAAAACGTAATGTTAAAGTTATATCTGAGCACCATGACTACGATTGTGTTGTGATGGTGACGTGCAGGTCATGAGCTCTATGACAGCTGCTGCTATACCCCTGTGATTCAACATAGAGTGACCCAATGACTTCAGTTAGTGTTTTCTTAATAACCTGTGCAAACAATAAAGGATAAGAGATAATTAGCGCTCTTTGGGCGACCACAATTCTCCACAGATCCAGATTCACAAGTCATTAAAGACAGGCATAAACAAGTGAAAATTCAAAGAGCATGCCGATGAGATCATGCTATCTAATCTTGCCTTTGAGACTTTCAGAAGCGTGCATGAGCATGCAAGTGATCGACATGACCGAGAATGATGGACTAATGAAGGTTTAAGAAAGTTTTAATTGCAGAAATGTCAAAAATAACATTGACACCTGAAACTGCATGAGCAATTGTATTCTGTGATTTTTTTTTCACCACCACTGATGATGCACTTAATTCCACAAAAAAAAACACAATACTGATGTCATTTGATATTTTTGACAGACAGGAGGGGTTTAGCTCTACCAACCCATTTATACCACCGTCCCTGATTAAGACATAAAATATTCAATAAAATCAACCAAAATCATGCACTGTGCCAAGCAAACAGGCTACACTTCCTGGCAAAGGGGACATGTACAATATCCTGCAGTATTCCAGGTCTTTTCAGTGAAGCTTTTATTTCCCCCTAGAGTCTGAAGTCTCCCCTCCTCACAGCCAAGAGCCCCTGTCCCAGGGGCAGATTTTAGGGCTCGTTTCACAGCTACAGTTCTGGGAAATCAAGCGTGCTCAGCTCAAACAAAGAGCAAGGAGATAGCCTGGGTGATCAGGGCCTCTTCCTGCCGAGCTACTGTCTCCTCCAAGCAGGGATGCAAAGAGTGACAGTGAAGTGTAACCAGGGAACAATGTGACAGGAGCCGTTTTATTAGGGTGCCAAAAAAGAAAAAAGAACCCTCTATTGTTGTGTAGCCGGAACCGACCTGCCAAAGAGAATGAGATGACCAGCACCAGCAAACTGGATCACAGCTTTTATAAAATAACACGAGTGTAGTTCCAGTCCACAAAAACACAGAGGGTGCGAGTATCCACCATCATCTTGTCCATTCTGCCAAGAAAGTCTTACATGACCTCTGAGGAGACGTACATACAGACTGTGGATTTGTAAACATACCAACTGTTGGTGTGAGACCTACGCTTCCAACTTCAGTTCACATACACACTGATTATCTAGTCAGATTGTTTCATTACCCTGGAACTCGAAAGAAGAATTTTAAAAAACAACAGATTTTTCTTTTCTTGTACTTAAAAAAAAAAAAAAAAAACCCTGAATGCCTCCACCAAGGAGGTTACTGTATGTTTTACCTGTGGTTTGTGTGTCTGTTTGTTGGCACTGTGTGTGTCTGTTTGTGGTTTGTGTGTCTGTTTGTTGGCACTATTCTAAAAGTTATGTGCACAGGAATTTTTTTTTTAGTTTTTGGATATTTTGGTTAATATGGGAGGTTCGCACTCTCTGAGTGCTGCTGTTTTAACTAGGACAAGAACATAATTTACAATCAAAAATGCACAAAGAAATAAAACATATTACCACTCAGTACCTTTGAGTCAAATACATCCAACTTGAGTGGCAGTGATCTAAAACCCTTTAGGTTGATTGTGGACTGGATTTCAGAAAATAAGAACAAATTTGATACGACGTGTAAAGTAGAGATGTGAATCTAACAACAGCTCACGATTCAATTTGATTCCGATTTTTGGGGTAACGAATCGATTCTTGATTCAAACCGATGTTTGATTCATAAAAATTACAAACAAAAGGGAGCCAATTTCATGAGTAACTACATTCTTCTATAAGCTAGGAACAACTCTTCTATAAGAAAGGAAGAAATAATATTACTAGACAGCTGGTTTTGTAGATGTACTTATCCGCTTTGCTCATTCAGAGTAGGTTGGGAGTTTAGTGAAGTGATGGAGTGCGTGTTGGTCAGGAGTTGTTCGTGCTGCTGCTCCGGTTCTTTTAGCTCTGGGTGATGGTGTAAGATGTGGGCTGGGGGATGTGAAGTGCTCCCAAAATACTTGACTTATTTTGCACACCGCATTTGCCTTCAGAGAAGAAGGCGCTGGCTGTATTTCTTTTTCCTCATGCATGTCAAAGCTAGGCTAAAAGCTAGTTCTGTACGACGAAGGCCATGTCTGGACAAAAGGTACGCGCTGTGAGTAAGGTTGGAAATGCTCGAAAAAACATGTTTTAAAAATCCATTCTTGAAAATTTGAATCGATTCAGAATGCTAATGAATAAGAGTCACGATTCAGATGTGAATCGATTTTTCCAGCACCCCTAGTGTAAAGGTTCTGGTCTATTTCCACCCAACATGGAGGACAAAACTACTTGTACTTTAGCCAAGCATTCCAATACAATTTATTTTCTACAAACTCAGCCCTAACAGTAGTGCATCACAGATTATATGCATATCAAATGCCCTCTAATACATTCTAAATCACACTGAAAAATCATAGCAAACCCCAATGGTGCAGAAAGGGGAAAGGGGAGGTCCCCCCTGGGTTGCCACACATTTTTGACTGCTGGTCTGGGAATTAAACCAGCAACCTTTCGGTCCCAAACACTTCTCTAAACATTATGCCATGGCTGCCCACAGTTATTGGTTAACCAAAATACCATACATCCCAGGCACTTGTAACATTTTACACACCTTAAAATAAACATTGATGACCCCTGAGTGGTGCCAAGTTGAGCAAAACAAGTGTTCGCCCCGTCATCCAAATGTTGCAGGTTCGAATCACAGCTGATGCCACAGTGATTGGCCAAAGAGGAAGGGGTGGCATATGCTTGCTTTCCTGTCACCCACAGCAACATAACCACTCAGGGGCATCTGTGAGGTCACGCATACCAAGGTGGAGGGTTTGTGCTTTCCTCAGAGTGTGTTGCCAATGAGCAGTAAGATTACGTTTTGAGGAAATGCATGGTGAACTTCACCCTCCCTGGTAGGTAGCTCTCATGAGAAAAAAAGCCACATTGAGTCAATTTAAAGTTCGCCCAAACACATTTCCTGGGTCCAAAATCCCTCTCGTTCACTACCACTACACAGGGATTTAAATGCAGGGGACTGAATATATGGTGAGCTCAACAGTGTTGTAACTATTTCAGACACTCCTCAGTGCTGTTGTAAGCTGCTGGTTTGCTACTGCTCTCTCCTCCCATCTGTCCCTGCTCTCTCTCCTCCCATCCCCAACAGCCAAAATGCAGTGCATCTGTCTTTTGAGTACAGTGAAACATTGTGAAAGTTTCATGCTGACAGAACACTGTTTTTCTTGAGTTATCCTGCTGAATCCACCAGATCGGAAGTGGACAGGGGGGCTCGCCCCTTCCCCATACCTGAAGGGGAGTGTGTGTGTATATATGTATGTATATATGTGTGTGTATATATATATATATATATATATATATATATATATATATATATATATATCTCTCAAGGATAGAAAAGGAAATTAAAAATAACATAATTCTGCAGTATTGAGACTGCATTGCCAAAAAACGATTTTCAGAGATGCTGACTTGAGATTTTTTATTGTATAGAAGTGAAAGAAGTACTTAAAAGACAATCTCAGTGATATCTTGCATCATCAACTACAGACCAAATGAAGAAGTGATTTTTAAATCAATTTTCAATCCAAATTGTAGGCAGACAAAAAAATGGCTTCCTTAAGTCTGTTCCATTTAAGTTAATACCATCAGCATGTCGTCAGTTAATCAGTTAATCACCCCTAATGTAAGCTTCCCCCAAAAACACACCGCGAATCCTCTTATGCTGGGATTTGTGTGTTATTTACAGACATTGGCAGTGCCTTTTTTACTCTGTCCTTTTAAAACACAGACAAGAATAAAGCTGTTTTCTCTAGTCTTACTTATTCATGTGGGACATGAATAGAGAGGGGGGTGTGATGTCATTATGATGGTAGCAAAGCATTCTCACATTCAATCAAACACAGAACGGGGGGGGGGGGGGGGGGGGGGGGGGGGGAGTACAAGATTTTCTAAAAATAGTTCGTTAACCAACAGAGTCAAGCGCCACAGGACTAAATCCCAAATCATCATCAACATCATTATTATTGTTTTTAAAATACACTACAATGTGTTTGATTTTGCCATCAGGAAACATGTTACCCATCATCAAAAGTATCTTCATGTTTCAGGAGTGCTTTTGTTGAATTCTCAATTCTTATTGATCAGAAGGTTTTAATTCATAGCCTATCAGTGTCATCTTTGTGATGCGATGGACGAACATCATTGTCATTGTTTCTATAGTAACAGCTGATCCATATAGGTGGATATGTCAGATAATTCACATAAACGGATTAGAAAAAAAATAGTGAAATGTTTACTGAGCATTGAGTGTCCAGTGCTTTGTATAAGTTTCCATTTTAAAAGTCTGAATTAAGTTTAGTAAGATAAAAGATAAGATAAATAAAAACTAAATCTAGCATTCTATAATGTTAAATGTAACCTATAAATAGATATAGTACATACAAGACACGTCCTTTCATAAATAAACACCGAGCTCTGTGGGTGGTGGTGTACCTCTTTGTGCTCTTTGTGACATCATCAAAGAATGTGTCTGTCCATCAGTAGATGACGTCATAGAGAGGGGCACTATGTGACACATTGGCAGGACATCGTTGGCTCACAGTAATGCACTCTGGAGCTTCAAATGCTCATAATCACATTCGTAATCCAGCAGCATTCTGGGATGCTAATGCCACTCAGTATCAGCCCGCTGCGCAATGACGAGTTGTTGATTTATCCCTTATATATTGTTCAGTCATAAATTCAACTGTGTGCAGGTGCTCCATGACCTTGAGTACTTTCAATTTAAATTAAATGCTAACATTTGCATCAATTTGGCCATTTACATTCCTTCATTCTGCACACGCCTTTTATCCAAAGCAACAAGTCCAGCAGAATCCAATCCGAGCATCTATCAGGGTAAGGACACGGAATGAGGACGCTGGATAAGGACACAGGATAAGGACGCAGATGATACACAGCTCATATCTGGATCCTGTTTTGTTTCTGTTAGAGCAGTTTGTCTCTGGTTATCTGGATGTGCTGAAAGTCTTGCTCTGGGCTGCAAAACAGACTCTCCAGATATGTTTCAAGAGTAAAACCATGTGCATGCACGCACACACAGACAGTCAGAAAGAGAGAGAGAGAGAGAGAGAGAGAGAGAGAGAGAGAGAGAGAGAGAGAGAGAGAGAGAGAGAGAGAGAG
>JAOUQZ010000001.1:29640147-29661260 GCA_028564935.1 Neosilurus hyrtlii
GTGTGTGTGTGTGTGTGTGTGTGTGTGTGTGTGTGTGTGTGTGTGTGTGTGTGTGTGTGTGTGTGTGTGTATACCTCCTTGCCCAGAGGCATCCCACTTCCCAGAGCACATGTTAGGCCAACGACTTTGGCTACAAAGGTTTTGAGAGTGAGATACTCTTTTAACACCACACCCCTCAGGATGGTCTTCATCTCCGGAATTCCAGAACCTGACAGACATGAGCATGAAACATTCATTACATTTTATTTTGTTTTACATTCATTCATTCAATGCTGTATTAATCCCACAAGGGAAATTACTGTCTCTGTGTTTAACCCATCCGAAGTGTTGAACGTAAACACAAACAATGAGCACACACACACACACACACACTTGGAGCAGTGGGCTTCCACACATTGGGGCCCCCGGAGAGCAGTTTGGGGTTAGGTGCCTTGCTCAAGGGCACTTCAGCCATGAAGGTGGAGGAAGTGAAGGTAAAGTTCACTGCCCCGCCGCCACACGTTTTTCCTTCTGGTTCTGGAATCGAACCAGCAACCATTAGGTCAAAAACCTGTTTGTCTAACCATTAGACTACGGCTGCCCCCAAATATATTTATGGGAAACTTTAATAAGTTTAATAATGGGAATCATTATGGGTGTTTTATACCAATGGCTTCTAGAGACAATCATAGAAACCTCCTCAAAGGTCCCCAGAAGAACATCAACACAGGGATGTGTGTGAAATTGACTCCTAAATGTAGTGTGCGTGTATGTATTGTGGCACTTACATTACGCTAAACTTATATTACCTCTATGCTTCTTACACAATGAGTATAATATACAGTTGACATTAAAAAAAATAAGTATGCACCCTCCTGTTCAAATGACAGGAAAAATTTCATAATCTTTAATCTGTACAATTTAATTAAAAAACAAACAAATCTTTTAGACGGAAAACACAAAATAATAATAAAATATGATTTTATAAGTGTGCACACCTTCTGTTAACCAATCACATGCCAACTCCTGTTAAATAGTAGTCACTACACACCTGCCATCAATTAAAGTGACTAATTATCCCCATATAAAGGTCTGTTGTTGAAATAGAGGCAGCACGGCGACATGGTGGTTAGCACTTTCGCCTCACAGCAAGAAGCTCTTGGGTTCGCGTCTAGGGCTCGGGCGTTTCTGTGCGCAGGAGATGCTCTCGCAACTGACAGACTTGTAGAGTGGCTAAAGATTACCAAGTCATGATGTGCCATGCTGATGGCTTCCTACCCGAAAGACTGGTGATAAAATACCTTAAACATAAAACCAGTAGGTGCTTCAACAAAGTATTACTTTAAGGATGAGGACACTAATGCGAATACGTTATGGTATGTTTCTGGGTTTTTTTGCTTCGCCAAAAATATTTGTTTTGCAGCTGGATTGTGCAGGTTATACAGTAGGTAACATTAAAAGTAAAAAAAAAAAAAAAAAACTCTGACATTTATTCTGGTCTCCTTTTTCACATCACAAAACCCTGGCATTTTAACAGGGATAAACTTTGTGTGTAGTGTGTAAACTTTTTGTATCCACTGTAGCAGATTTTCGATTCGCAATAATCCTTGCATGTTCTTTTTTATCAGATCTTCATAAACCAGCCTTTTCAAAGCACAAAGTCTATTTTGCTACAGATACAAGCCCCTCATCTTCACCGCTAACTCACACAGAAAAGTCCTCCACTCTGAATTACATCATGGATAATTCATGAGGTCATGACGTTTCTCCGCTGATTGAATATAATCTCAACAATGAATTTCTGTACAAAGTAATAAAACGTTGATTTGGCTCATTTTACCCTTATACTGGATTTCCTGGAGTCAGCACAATGATCATCATCAGCGATATCTGTCTCGATGTATTATCAGTGACCTCGCACTGATCTCACGCATAATTCGCAGAAAGGGAAATTCGAAGAAATGCAAATAATTTCAATTTATTTTGGAAGTCAGAGAAAAAATAACACTGCAAACCCAGCATCTCATCTCTTCTTTGAAACGAGTCGTCAAAGCACACAGAAGAGTGTGGTCCACACGCCATTCTATTGCGTACTATTTTCTTTGATATCTACTGGACATTTTCTGATACGGAAACACACTGGAAGGTTCCACATGAAACCTTTGAGACAGCTGAGGAACCTGTAAGAAGTTTTAACAGGGTACAGCAGGAGCATGAATACCTATGCAAAGCCAGACAGAAACTTTGAGTTTGCCTCTTCACACTTGAGAGAAACAAAGTGTTTCAGTGTGAGCCACACAACACTATTCTAACCAACCAGCAACTCGGTGGATAAAATATGACCACGTCATTTTTGTAGGATGTCCCATGTAATGGTAGTAGTGGTGCTCCAGTAGGAGACCAGTCTCCATGACCCTCTGCCTCTTTGTCTGTCACAATGCATCCCAATGACCTTTGAACCCTTAGGTTGCATCTCCACAACCACTTATGACAGAGACTTGATATCAGCTTCACGTAAAAGGTCTTTGGATAGAAAGTATATCTCGATGGTAACATTCTTTTTCTTTGAACTTTCTCATCAACTAATTATAAGATCATGTGATGGTGTTGGGGTCATTTAAAAGAGTTTAAGGTCTTAAGTCAATAATGAATCCTTTATTATTTTGGAACGTGGATGTTAAATATTAAACAGTTTGTTCGTGGTTCATTTGCTAATTAACAACAGTTAGCCCTCAAAAAGGTTCTACATCCAATCCTTTTTAATAAAAAATAATTAAATAAATCTGGCAGTTCTATAGAGAACCTTTCAGGAACCAAAAAGTGTTTCCTTATAAATAGCAAAGACATAATTCAGTTCAAATGAGGTTTACCAAAAGATTAAAAAGCACGGCTGTGGAACTGCACTGCTGATAGAATGTTATGTAATCGTCCTAAACCAGCATCAAAGGCAACGATGAACATTTCATACTGGCACATGATCAAACAGTGTTTAAACTGATCATCATGAGTGGATTTCTACTAGTTCATGACGCTAGGTTTCCTCGTTAACATTCAGGAGGAATCGTTTTAAGGCTTCTCAGCTGTACAGAACTAAAGAGCCGCGACAACACAGGAACCGATCATATTAAATATATATACCGTCTTCACACGGCTGCTTTACCAGATTACTGTCGCACTGATGCTGTTGTTCTCTTTATTACTCTGCATGAATCCACTATTACACCAATAGCACGATGCATGTGCTCCCTACCCACAGCTTAATATCCAGAAAATGTACAATTTCACATTCCATCTTAAGTTTTAAAGTTCATCTCTTCGAAATAAGATATTTATTATTAATAGGACTGAACGCATTTCTCAGCTTTTATCATTACATTATTTATTTAAAACCTTAAATGACCCCGACAGAAGACAGATTTATGGTATAACTGCTAAGCAATAGGCTTTGTTTTCTTTACCTTTATTAGAATGAAACTTAAACATACACAGGTAAAAGATTTTCTGTCATACACTTTTGGCAATTAAAATATAAAAAAAAAATAAGAAGTCAAGTGTACTTCCCTTTTTGCATATGAACTCTTCATATATTTCTATTTAAAAATTAAAACACCAAATACAATTTAAAATATGTGTCAATATTCATGTCATGTCATTTTCTGAACCGCTTAATCCTAATTAGGGTCGCGGGGAGGCTGTTGCCCATCTCAGCCGACTCTGGGCGAGGGCAGACTACACCCTGGACAGCTCGCCAGGCCATCGCGGGGCAGAAACACGCTGACGGCAACCCAATGGCCTGCTCCTTTCTAACGACAGATATGGTTCTTTTACACGCCTCTCACCACAGACAGTTTGATAACCCAGTTAACTGCACTGGGGGGACAGCAGTGACAACTCGGTGATAGTGAAGCTTAAACCCCTGACCTTCGAGTCAGTAAGCCGGGCCACCACTGCCCCTTGTGTCAATATTAATAGCAATCAATTGTTCAGTCATTTTAATAAATATTTATATAAAGTCAAATGAATATTTTTTTTTGAAATACTAAAGTAAATTGGCCAGATTAGTGTAAATAAAAGACAACGAAGTGTAAGCCAAATACTGCCTTTGCAATATGAACAACAACATAAAATATTAATATGTTAAAAATAACAATAATAAAATACATAACTGGAAGCTAATCCTAAAATTTTCTTACAAACCTATTGTGTGTGTGTGTGTGTGTGTGTGTGCGCGCGTGCGTACTTGCTACATACATTCATATGTTTTTAACCAACACATTCCGAACATTTTTGGGAAGTGGGGACATTTTGGCGAGTCCTCACTTCTTCACAGAGCTGTTTGAGGGGCAAGACTTGGTTTTAGGGTTCAGGTTAGGTTGAGATTACAGTAAGAATTAGTCAGTTGTGATGGTTAAGGTTAGGGTAACGCGTTGGGGAAAGCAATATGTACATGAACACATGAAGTGTGTGTGTATTTTACCAGCGGCCTGTGGTGCTACGATGTGTGTGAACCCAGCAGAGAAACTGATGAGCACTACAGGGTAAGTGATCCACGCCAAGTACTGCAGGACCATGTTACTGTCCAAACCTCCGTACATCCACTTCTGAGCTGGAGACAGGACACACACACACACACTTATTATTTAATGACTCCCTGTATATCAAAACTGTCCAAATGTATATGCAATCCGCATCTTGGTAATATATCTAATGACAGCAAGAATATTCTTGTAGATCTATCGAAGATTTAACTAGACGTTAAATGATGCCAAGATGCTTTTTTCATAGTAACCATATTACATAAATACAGTGAACATATTGTATTAATAGGGTGCAATTCAAAACAACACTGTCTAATAATATTTCACTTCACACACACCTTGTAGGCAGATGGCGATACAGAAGTCCATAACGAAGCTGACGAGGGCCATTACGAGGCCGAGGAGAATGAGGAAGATCCAGTCTTCACCCACTCGTGAGATCAGGAACTTCTGACAGTAAACTGTACAGACTACACACACACACACACACACACACACACACACACACACACACACACACACACACACACTCTAAACACAATGCACTGCTGGATGAGCAGCTTGACTGCCTGTTTCAAACACAGAACCTATGAAGAACTTATACCACGTTACACTACAGACCAAAGCTTTATGTTCCTAATGGGTGTGGCCTGATATTCAAATGAGCATGCTTGTTTCAGGATGATTCAGCATTGATTGAGGCTTTCTGTCTGAGACCTGTGATTCACTCTCGCTCACTACGTTAGGTACGTCCAACTACAGTCTAACTTTCTGTCTGGGACAAAACATCAGATTCAGCTTCAACATACTATGGTATAAACATACTTTAATTTGCTGGGTTGGCATTTACCAGAGGTGATGACTATTATATGTCACACCATCCTTCTTAATATGCTATCCTCCATTGGCATCACCAATACTCCATTAGACTGCTTCAAATCTTACCTCTCAGGCCGCACTCAGTTTATCAAACATAAATCTTTCACATCCAATCCTGCCTCTGTCACTACAGGTGTGCCCCAGGGCTCTGTCCTGAGACCCTTTCTCTTCATTATTTACCTCCTTTCCCTTGGCATTTTTTTCCGTAAATAACAAAAAAAAACATTTTAATTGTTATGCGGACGACACCCAGCTTTAACTTACTACTAAGTCCATCTCCACTCTCCCATCCCCCCCTCCCTTTCCGACTGCATCGCAGAAATTAAAACCTAGCTTTCATAAATTAAACAGTGACAAAACCGAGGTTCTACTCATTGGCACTAAATCCACACTATCCAAAACTGACAGTTTTTCTCTCATAATTGAAAACTCCTCTGTCTCCCCCTCCTCTCAGGTCAAGAGTCTGGGTGTCATCCTCGATACCTCTCTATCTTTTCAGTATCATATCAATAGCATCACCTGGTCTGCATACTTTCACCTATGCAACATTAATCGTCTCGGCCCTTCCCTCACTCCCCACACCACTGCTATCCTTGTCCACAGCCTTGTCTCCTTTCGCTTGGATTACTGTAATTCACTTCTCTTTGGTCTCCCTCATAAATCTCTCCATAAACTTCAGCTTGTTCAGAATTCAGCTGCCCATATCATCACCAAAACCCCCTCCGTCCACCACATCACTTCTGTCCTCCAGCAGCTTCACTGGCTCCCGGTTAAGTTCCCTTAAAGTAGGTTGTAGAGGTAAACCTCATGTTAACCTCTCAATGCTAAATTTATGTGCAATATTTGTTTTTTAA
This sequence comes from Neosilurus hyrtlii, assembly GCA_028564935.1. NCBI lineage: Eukaryota > Metazoa > Chordata > Actinopteri > Siluriformes > Plotosidae > Neosilurus > Neosilurus hyrtlii. Next base: position 29,646,398 of record JAOUQZ010000001.1, read on the forward strand.
GTGCAATTTTGAAGGGGCTCTGAGTCCAAGAATTTCATTGCCGGTAGTGATGTTTCATTGTTACCTGTATATGACAAATAAACGTGAACTGGGTTAGCACTGCCTTAAAGCAAGAAAGTCCCGGGCTCGGAAAGGGCATTTTTGTGTGGAGTTTGCATGTTCTCCCCGTGCTTGTGAAGGTTTCCTTCTGGTGATATAGTTTCCTTCCACAGTCCAAAGACATGCACTTCAGGTGAATTTGCTCTTCCAGAGTGTGAACACCCCCCCACTTAAACAGCCTATAGCCTCTATAGTGACTAGAGAGATGCCTGTAGTCCTACCACTTAAGAATGAATGGTTCTTAGTACTATGCCATAAAATAATCTTGTTCTGCAGATAATGTACCACAGCATTAAATATAAGTGTAAACTTGTAGTGTAATTTATTTTAGCAATAATGATAATTGGAATCATTGGCTGATACCAAGAATAGAACACTTTCTAACATTCTATCATAGCAAAATTAGTAATTCTGATTGGGTATCTGTGACTCTGATTCATTACGAAACCGTGTGGGGGAATATTTTTATGATAATTGCATTCCCTCAAGCCAACAATCCCTTATTAACATGTCTGAACTTTTCTATCAGAACTGATTGAATGGTTGAATGATGGTGGTGAATGATGTAATACTGCAAGCCAAACCCTCTAGTTGGTGGAGGTGATAATAAAACCTGATCTGTTTTGTTTTAGGATTCTGTAGGTCGACGTGCAGTGCAGGCCCTCAGCTCTTTGTACGGAACCAGCTACAAAGTTGGAAACATTTGCAGAATCATTTGTGAGTCGACTCATCAGTCTTTCTTTCTGTTTGTTATTTCTGCCAGTTTCTCTCATGATCATTTAAACTTTATTTTATCACTTCAGATCAAGCCAGTGGTGGAAGCATTGACTGGAGTTACAACAACGGGATCAAATACTCCTTTGCTTTTGAGCTGCGCGATACCGGTCGCTATGGTTTCCTCCTCCCAGCCAATCAGATCATTCCGACTGCCGGTGAAACTTGGCTTGCTCTTAAGTACATCATGGAATATGTGGCTGATCATCCTTATTAAGTTGATAATTAACATCAAACTGGAGAATGGAGATCTGATTTCTCTTTCCAACAAAAATGGGATGTGACTAAAATAAATAAAAGCTGAGAAGCAAAACTATTTAGTATTGTGTTTATTAGTGTTTGAAAATCTCCTATGGTCTGAATTTAAGTCCTGCTTAGTTAAAAAACATTTTAAAAACTTGCAAACTGTATATATAACCTAACATCGGAAGACTAACCAATGCAACACTTGATTTGTAACAAATTTCCCAATTCACACTGCGGAATCTTTGCTTTAAAAAAGAAATGACAAATAAAAGACAATGAATTCTAATACATTTTTTACAGAGCCCCAAGGGGTCAGGGGCAAAAAAGTTTTGTTTCAGAAGGTCTTCATATTACAATTTCCCTTCATATTATCTGAGAGACCCAAACCTGTTCCCACTTGACATCACTCCTGTGTACAAAGCAAAGTGAATAGCTGAATACCTGAATAGCTTTCATCATGTTTGAAAAAAAATTGTAATAGTGATTGTTGGGATTTCAAATGTTTTTACACAAATGGAATATCTAAACATCTTTTCTGTTCGTATTTTAAACACTGGAATGCATGACGATTTTGCATCAGGGGTATATTCTTGGGCCTTAAGACAAGCTTAAAGCCTTGTTTGTATTGTATTTGCAGACTCCTGTTCTACATTTATAGCCCATCTCCTGAAACATAAAACTCACATCAATTGGGGTGAGTTTTCAATGTATTATTAAGTGTAGAAGAAGACTGTCCTGTATACTGTACATTACGGGACAGTGAATTTCTTGTCTTTAGGAATAGTATCCCTGCTTGGTAGGATATCGGGGTCGGAGTACAGGGTGGACAATGACGCAGTAGCAGCTTGGTGGTGCTGGGACTTGATCGCATGACTGCTAAATCCCCCACTGTTTAAAGCAGTGGTGTCAAACTCATTTTTACTGAGGGGCACGTCACTAAATTTCTAGGTCATCGAGGGCCAAATTATCACATCGTTCAGCATGAATGAGCTTTTATGGTAACGGTTAATGTAAGCATATTCTTTGAAAGCTCTTGCAGATAAAATGAGTTTCTGGGTCGGATTTGGCCCACGGTCGTTGAGGTAAACACCTGAGGTTTAAAGGGTTTTTCTCCTATGACGTGACATCTGCATAAAGGCATTTATTCTGCTGTAAATTATCCCATCTCAGCCACCTCTGGGTGAGGGCGGGGTGCACCCTGAACAGCTCGCCAGGCCATCGCAGGGCTAAAACACACACACACACACACACACACACACACACACACACACACACACGACTATTCACACAGAAACATTCTGATGACAATCCAATGGCCAGCTCTTTACGAACACCAGCAATGGTTCTTTTACATCCCCCATCACCACAGACAGTGAGAGACATGACTGGCCTTTGATCACCTGCAGTGTGAACATTAAATAATGGGTGTGCACTGGAGTGTGAACATTAAATAATAAATAAAGTCAAAAGGCAGACAGGGAGATGCTCTTTATCCCAACAAGTCCATGCTAACATTTTCCAAACAACCTATCTCACAATTATAATTAATTGAGTTACAAAGAGTTCTGCTGTGGAATTCCCATGAAGCCTTTGGGTTATGCAAATTTAGGCGTCTCTGATTGGCCAGAACATAATAGTTTGCGCGCTCCCGCTCTTTCTCTCTGAGGAGGGAAACGGATTAGCCAGTTAGTCAGGTCTGCACTTATACTAATCATTTCAAGGTTTCGTCTGTTTTTTTTTTAAACTACAAAGTAAATATGGGTTACTTAAAACAGATAGATGTAGAAAACTTCAAGTCCTGGAAGGGAAAACAGACACTGGGTCCGTTTAAGAGGTTTACGTGTATCATTGGTACTAATGGCTCAGGTAAGTTCGGTTGGTTCCGTCCTTACAAACGACACAGAACACAAAAATGTCAGGATTTTGAAATATAACCGTTTTATTGTGGGAAGGTAAGTCGAATGTGATGGATGCTCTGGGGTTTGTGATGGGAGAGAGAGCCTCCAGTCTGAGAGTTAAACAGGCCAAAGACCTGATTCATGGCGCCCACGTCAGTAAACCGGTCTCGCGCACCGCGTCGGTCACTCTGCGCTTCTGTAACGACAACGACGAAGAAACGGTGTTCAGCAGAACTATATCAGGTGTGTGTGGATACCGCTCATGTTCATGAACTGCTACAGTCCGCGCAAACATACACTGAATTCGCCTTGGGTTTTGTTTTATTTGAGGTGACTCCTCTGAGTACCGGGTTAACGGCAAGCAGGTGACTCTGGGCCGGTACACAGCCGAGCTGGAGAAGATCGGCATCGTGGTGAAAGCCAGGAACTGCTTAGTGTTTCAGGTGAGTGACAGAAACTCCCGACTTTTTGCCGTGAGTCGATTCATTTGAGTCGGCTCACCAACACGAGTCGATTCTTTCGGCTCGCAAAGGGCTCACTGTCACGTGCGATATTTGTGAACAATGTTGAACTGTGGCTGAAACTCTTTCCAATAGAATTTCACTCTGTCATCCAATTAAAGCATTTCTTTGGGTTAAACTTTAGTCTGTAAGCCAAAGCAAAGAACTCCAGACCAAAGTGTGGTAATAATGCTCTAATACAGTCCGAAATCGGTGCTAAAAAACAGAATCACCAGTTTTATTTCAAATAACAATCTTTATTGCATTCATGTTATTTTGCTGACGAAGAATTAAAATATTATAAATTATATATATAATCTTGAGTCGATTTTCCATGGAACAGTGCTCGATACGTCAAAGCTAAATATATTGTATGTGGGAAAAAATAACAGTACTACAATTTCATCCTGACCAGCCTGTTTCGTGGTTGCCCACTCATCAGGGGATTTATTAAGAGCATTCTTTTACCACAGTTATATACAGTCAGCATCGTGTGAATGGTGTGCTTTAATTTATGCAGTGTGAAATGGTTCAGGTGTTGCCTAGGAGGGCTTTGTTTCTGTGGCAGCAGGAAGACACAAGTTTGTTACGTTTATCGAGTGTTGATAGTTCAGGGTGACATATGATCAGTAACTTCTCTTTAAGACAGACGTTGCATTTTTTACTTGACTTTACTCGATTTATCGAGTAAAAAAAATGCAACCTCTGTCTTAAATTATGACTTTCATTGGGGAAAGTCATAATTTAAAAATCAAGAAAAATTGAAACTAACTTCTAGAGAAGGCCATGTTTATCTTAACTGATTTCACTTGTTGCCTTTAAAGTGATGTGTCAGTTCAGATCATTTGTTAGTCTTACAAAATTATACTCTGGTTTTATCAACACTAAAGATTGTGGTGCCTTTAGAAAAACCAAATTCATACTTGTTACCTAAAATTGTTCAGTTTAGCTTCAGACACAGCATTATTCAAAATAATTGCAAGAAACTCATATCTGGCAGTGTATTTTATGGTACAATCTATTTTATTCTAACTGCGCTGCTTCAGTAACTGTGATGATGCGTTTGAGTGTAACATGGCTGCTGTATTGTGTGTATTTTAGGGTGCTGTGGAGTCCATCGCTATGATGAATGCAAAAGAACGCACAACCATGTTTGAGCACATCAGTAACTCCTTTGAGCTGGCGGACGAGTACGACACCAAGCTGAATGCGCTGCAGAAAGCAAAAGAAGACACGCAGTACCATTTTAACCGCAAACGGGCAGCCGCTGCTGAGAAGAAGCAAGTGTTCAATGACAAAACTGAGGTATAATGATAACTACAGTGTCTGTAGTAATTATCTTGCTGGAATGCAGTTTAGGTAATGCTGTCATCTGTTTAGGCTGAGAAGTATCAGGTATTAGTGGAGCAGCTTAGTGAAAGCAAGTTGCAGCTCAGCCTTTTCCAGCTTTATCACAATGAGAGGGGTGTTAATGCACTCCTGGAGACCATGAGAGAAAAACAGGAGGCTGTCGCTGTCAAAAAGAGCGTAGTGGAGGAGTGGGAGCACATTGTGAAGGCTCAGAAGAAAGACCATGGACGTCTGAGTCGAGAACTGCAGAAACTAGAGAAAGAGATCAAGTGAGCACATTTCATCAAATTACAAAGGAATGTAATTTGGCACAAACCTAGTCTGGATATTAGAGTTTGGAGTTTTGAATAGACATTAATAAAGAGGCAAAAGGTTAGCTGATTAAAAAAACAAAACAGGTGGGGTCAGTACTGCAACTTTGCGAATGCAAAAATAAAGGCTCAGTGATATCACTGCTGAAAGGTTAGTGTACTTGTGAGGTGAGTGTTAATTAGGAAAAACTACAATGAAGTGCCAGGTCATGTGATTGGATCACCCCCAGTGATCTAAGGATAAACTGGGGATTCTAGGAAGTGGGGCAGATTAACCAAACTACTAGTGTGCTGTTAAATATGCCAAGCCGAGTTTCTACACCGTCTTTCACCGTAGACAGTGTTTCTACTTCGATTTCCAGGTCCCAGGAGGAAACTCTGAGCCATCAGAGGCCTCAGTACATCAGAGCCAAAGTGAACACCAGTCACCACCAATGCAAGATTGAGGAGACACGCACCAGCCTGCTGAAAAGCCAGAAGCAACTGGCCAAGAAGGGGGAGGAGCTGCAGGAGCTGGAGATGGAGCTGGCTGAGCTGGAGAAGGCCCGGAGAGATTACGAGAGAGAGATAGAGGAGCAGGCAGCTCAGAGGGGCGAGGATGTACAGCTGGAGGAAATGCAGGTCTGATTAATAGAGAGTGGGGAAAAAAGATATTCGTTTTCATTAAAGCATATTTCAGATATTTTAAAATGCGACTCGTCGTTGTGTCAGCACGTCACATTGTTTTCTGAGGGTTGTTCAGGGGTAAACGGTCTTGGTTGGAGGAGGTGTAACATTTAAAATTGGGTTTTGTCATAGCTGGATCGTTATAAGGAGCTGAAGGAACTGGCCAGGAAAAAAAGCGCCGTCTTGTTTCAAAAGGCTGAGAAACTGCACTGGGAGGTGAATGCTGATCGAGAAAAGATGGAGTTTGACAAAAGGCGAAAAAGTGAAGCTGAGGTGTGTGTGCACTGATACGGTCTGGGTTATGTGTTGTCTAATTATATATTGAAATGCATCATAAATGCATAACCTGATTAGATTCCTAAATACAGCTTCTTATGTTTTATTGATTGATTGTATGTTCAGGTGAATATTAAACATGCTGAAGATCACCAGGAAGAATTAAACAGAAAAGCAGGGAAACTTGAAGAGTATGCCATCACCTCTAAGTACGTGATGAATCCATGTGCACTGGTCTGTATAAACTTTATTTTAGATGTTGAATTTTCTCATGTAAACCTTTCCTGCTTAGGATGCATGAATATTTCAGATAGTATTAATATGAAGGGGTTCATGAGGAAACATGCTCACATTTTGGTGGTTTGACTAAAATAAGCTGTATTCATGTTTTATCTTTTTTGATAATTTAAAATGGTGATTCTTTTTTTTTTGCACCTTGATCAGAAGGAGAATTACGAAAAGTATTTTGGGCTTAAGAAAGTCGCATTTTTTGGCCGATTAAACTGAGAAAGAAAAACATTTCACAAATCACTTTTAAGCTCTATTTTAGCTTATACAGGTTTCTGTGGAAAAAAAATCTTGCTCTGTATCTTAAGCTACGTTTTCACAGAAAGAACAAGCGACATGCAAAGTCAGTGATTTCCAGCGAAATGAGCGACAAGAGGTGAAATTTTCTCAAGTGATCCAGAGTTGGCGAGTTGTTTGAGTGATTACCAATCAGAGCTCAAATTTTGATTGGCAGATGCTGCCATTATCTATTTGCTTTCATAGAGTAAAATAAGCAATTTTGGGTGCAGATCAGTGCCAAAGCTTGTTGCTCGTGGCTTACTGTTCGCTGGATCTTTTGCAGTAAAGCACTTGAGGAGCACCGGGAGCAGGAGCGGAGTTTGAGGGAGATGTTGGAGCGTGGACGGTTGCGGATGCTGGAGGTGAATGAGGAACTGGGAGTGGTTGTGCAGGAGCTTCAGAGTGCTCGGATGGACAGTCAAGAGAATCGGAGACAGAAGAAACGAGACGAGATCCTCGAAAGCCTGCGCAGGCTGTACCCAGATGTTGTGGTATTGTTATATTGGCAACATCAGGAGTGAACTGTTTGAATTAAAGATAAAATTCAGTAGGTGTTTAAAAAAAAAAAAGACCGAGCGGCATGGTGACGTAGTGGTTAGCACGTTCACCTCACAGCAAGATCCTGGGTTTGATTCCCGGGCTCGGGCACACTTGAATTGTAGAATGTAGGAAATGCATGAGTGACAATTAACAAAGGCTATTAACAATATTTTTTGCATTAAAGGTACAGTGTGTACAGCGGAGTAGGAAATGAAATGTCAGTTTGATGTAATGTGGACTCTCACCAACAGATACCGCTTAATATATCTTACACATTGTACCTTTAAGGTGACTATCCAACTACATTTTCTGTTCTTTGCTATCTAGCTAATTTCTTTGGGTCATGGTTGCTGACCAATAAACTATAGGCCACCATAGCAAAAAAACAAGGCATGTAAAGCACCTTGTGATAATGTGTTACTTTGTAGTATATTTAATTTATAGATGAATTAGCTATTTTGTTGAGAAAAGAAACAAGCGACCTTTGATTGGCTATTCAGATTTCATCTTACTCATACAGATGAAGCATGTAAAAGAGCATGGATCTCTTTACCCTACAAATTGAGGCAGTCAGAGTGGAGAAAATTAACTATTATGAAACTGGGGTGGATATATTTTTGTGTATGTGTACACAAACTGTATATTTTTACACCCCAACAGCAATAAATAACCCATAGATCTGAAGGGACAAATTTATATATGTGTGTGTGTCTGTGTGTGTGTGTGTGTGTGTACACACACAAATAAATAAACAAACAAACAAAATATCATGGTCGTGTGGGGGTGTGTCTTTGGAAGGGCCTCTAAGAGCAGGGGAGAGAGCCCAGAAGAGATGCCGCTTTCAAATGTTGTTAGCTTTCAAGATTACCAACCCAGCTTTAACAAATGCTTTGTAATGTAGAAAGGTAATTAGTGGATTTATCTTAAATTATTCTTTATGTTTAGTACGGACGTTTGATGGACTTGTGCCAGCCCATCCACAAGAAATACCAGCTCGCTGTTACAAAGGTATTTGGCCATTACATGAACGCCATTGTGGTGTCCTCTGCAAAAGTGGCCCGTGACTGCATTCAGATCATAAAAGAAGAGAGAGCTGAGCGAGAGACCTTCCTCCCTATTGACAACCTGGATGTGAGTGACACTGCATGTCTTTAATTTCTGGTTTATCTTTTTTTTATAGTCAACCGAACTGAATTTATTTACACGTAGAACAAACACGCTAATTTTAAAGCACTTTTTTCCCATGTTGTCAGGTAAAGCCGCTAAACGAGCGTCTCAGGGAGGTGCGTGGAGCCAAAATGGTGGTCGATGTGGTGCAGTGTTCTCAGAATGCACCTCAGTTGAAGAGAGTGGTGCAGTTTGTGTGTGGGAATTCCCTTGTGTGCGAGAATCTGAAAGATGCGCGACACGTTGCGTTTGACGGCCCAGAACGCCTGAAGGTTAGATTTAGACGTGTCTGTGTGCAGTGTCGGGGTCATAGTTGAAGATTATTTTAAAATGGCTGTTGTCAAAATCTGAATGCTCTTAAGTGGAATATAACTGGTTGTTTGTGTTTTAAGATTATGCTGTTGCTCTGGACAACTTTTTTTTTTAGACCGTGTCTTTGGATGGTACGTTGTTCTCCAAGTCAGGGGTGATCTCTGGTGGGTCTGTTCACCTCCGCAATAAAGCACGGCGCTGGGACGAGAAAGACATGAATGGCCTGAAAGAGCAGAAGGAGCAGCTCAGTGCAGAACTGAGGGTATGTCAGTGTTGCAGGAAGTCAAACACACAGAAAGCACTCTATATAAACAGGGCAACATAACAGCCCTCCTAGGGGCCTTTAACAGTTTTTGAATTTGAGAATAAAAATCCAGGGTTTTCCAAAGTTTAAAAATGTACCGAAATAGACATGAGCCAGTGAATGCGTGATCTTTCAGCAATGTCAATTCAATGACTTATGACTCACAGCGGACATATTTGGAACATCCGTATGCCGTGATGCAGAGCCTGCAGGAAATTTCAGGAAATTATCTTTGATCCGTATCTCAAATACTTCTATTTTCTGTCTTTAAAATCAAATTAAACTTGAATTCAGTGTAGAAAGTCCTTGAAAACGGCTTGATATAGATGTTTAAGAAGATGTTGGACTGCATAGCATGTTTAAAAAGAGTTCATCATGGGACAATCACTCTTTTTTTGATTTGTTAGCACTCTTGTCTTGTTATTTATTCCCGGATTAAAAGAAAACAAAAATAAAATACTTCACAGTGTGATGTACTCTTATAGGTAAAGAAGAGTGATGGCGTAATTTACACATTTTCCTCCGGGGTCAATAAAGTATTCTGATTCTGATAATGTGTTTAAACATAGTTGATTATTTTCTGTGTTTAACTGCATGTCTTAAATAACAATTATTCTGCATACATTTTTAATTTTAGGAGCTCATGAGACTGAAACGCAAGGAGGCAGAGCTACAGCAGATCAGAGCCCAGGTCCAAGGAATCCAGACCCGCCTTAAATACTCCAAGTCTGAGGTGGAGACCATCCACAAAAAATGTATTCCGGACTGTCAGGCTGTAAGATCCCCCTTAATTCCCTGTTTTTTTCCCACTACACAGTTTAAGGTTCTGTCACTCAGCAGTGTTAAAGTATACTTGCATGCTCTCCAGGAAATCTCCAGACTGCAAAGTGAGCTCTCAAACCTGAAGTCTCAGATTGACATGCAGGCTGATATTGTGCAAAAAAGGGGCAGTGAAGTGACAGCCATCCGAGATGAAGTTAATCATGTAAGTCATATGTAATGTATTTCCTGTTAGGTGTCACTTCTTAATTTTTAAATTATTCTGAGCCTAATGACAGAGTTGAGCTTTAATCTTCTGCTGTAGATGGAGGACATGGTGTTTTCAGATTTCTGTGCTGAGATCGGAGTAGCTAATATTCGTGAGTACGAGCAGGATTTCGTCAGGCAGCAAGGAGAGATTGATAAAAAGCGGTAGGGCTCTGTATATAAACGCAACACAGGAACTTTAGACTTAAACATTGATTGGTTTCTAAACTAGGAAAATGTTTGTTTTTAAATTGACGTGTCATATTTAAAACATTAAGGACTGTTGAGCGCATTACCTGCTTTCCCCAGGCTGCAGTTCGAGTCACAGCGCACCCGTCTGACCACACAGTTTGAATACGAGCAGGAGCAGCTACACAAGCAGCGAAGGCTGATCAGGAAAATGGAAGAATCCATTAAAAAGGAGGAAGAGACCATCCTTACATTAAAAGAGGTAATCCATCTTAGATAAAGCTTTTTAATACTTAATTTATGGATCTTTCTGGCTGGCATTTTTCATGTAACATCATAAAAAGGAATCAGAAACATCACTTATATAGCACGTACAATATATGAACTATGGTTGTGGAAAAGGTAGTTGCAGGGCAGCTGACTTCATTCCTGGAAAGTAATAATATTTTGGATAAGTTTCAGTCTGGGTTTCGCCGGATGCACTCCACTGAGACTGCCTTGTAAAAGGTCTCTAATGATATATTGATGTCTGCAGACTCTGGTCAGTACAGTGGATTGGTTTTATTGGATTTGTCATCAGCTTTTGATACACTTGACCTCAAAATTCTGCTTAATCGACTGCAAAATGAAATAGGCATTTCCGGTACTGTTCTTAAGTGGTTTTGGTCATATCTGAGCAACAGAACCCTTTCTATGTTTGTAAATAATATAATGTCTGAAGTCACTTCCCTGTAACACGGTGTTCCTCAGGGCTCAGTCCTAGGTCCAATTTTATTCCTTTTGTACATCAGCCCTCTTGGTGAAATTATTGGCAGCTTTAAAAATGTGTCTTACCATTTGTATGCTGATGACATTCAGTTGTACTGCTCTTTTAATGATTCAGAGTTATATAAGGTAGCCGACTTATTAAATTGTTTATCGTGCATCAAGGCCTGGGTGGCTAAAAACTGCCTTCAGTTAAACTCTAATAAGACTGAAACTCTGATCACTGCTCCCGAACAGAAAGTTCCATTGATTCAACAACACTTTGGTTCTCTGGGCTCCTTCTCCCAGCCGAGTCTCAGAAACCTTGGTGTTCTGTTCGACCAGTCTATGTCTCTGGACAACCATTTTAAACTTTTGGTTAAAAATAGCTTTTTTCATTTGAGAAATATTTCTAAATTAAGTGCAGTTCTATTCAAATCTGACCTTGACATGATTATCCATGCTTTTATTTCTTCTCGTTTAGATTATTGTAACTCTCTTTTTACTTGTTTTAACAAATCTGCAGTCACTCATCTCCAGTTGGTCAGCAAGGCTTTTAAACAGGAACCAACAGAAGGGCACACATCACACCGGTTTTATCCTCTTTACATTGGCTACCTGTCAAATTCAGAATTGATTTTAAAATTTTAGTCTTGACTTTTAGAGCTTTTAATGGACAGGCACCTAAATACATCTTCGAAATGTTGATTCCCTACACCTCAGGCTGCAACCTCCGGTCCTCAGGCCAAAACCTGTCTTTTCAAGCAGTAGCCCCTAGACTGTGGAATGCTCTGCCCCTGTCTCTCCGAGTGGCCGACTCTGTTGATTCTTTTAAAAGGCAGCTGAAGACACTGTTATTTAGACAACTTTTAGTTAAGTGCACTATTTATTGTTATGAGCTGTTTAACTTTGTTTGTTGTATTTATCTATGACTATTTTTACTCGCACTTTGTGATTTTATTTGTGAAAGGTGCTATATAAATCAAGTGTACTTACTTACTTACTTACTATTTTAACCATATACAGTGATGAGGTTTTTTTTTAGCACACCCTTCTCACGAAGCATGTTTTAAATGTGTTCAGGAGGAAGAGAAGCTGCTTTCTGCAGTAGATAATTCTCAGTCGAAGCTCCTAGATTTAAAGAATAAGCATAAGGATCAGACGTCCTACGTGAATAAAGCGAAAGCTGAGCTGGAGAAGAGAGTCAGTGGCCTTCAAGAAAATTCCAGGTATGTCTGGTTGCGAATAAATAATCACTGGTTGATTTTATTTTATTTTAATTTAAATCAATGTGGAACCAATGTGAACACTGAGATTGAATTTAATAATATTAATATGCGATAAGATTTTGCTGTGAACCATGACACAACAGGCTGTATATACAGTATAATTAAGCTAATTTTGGACTAACACAAAAAAGGTAAACACAGTTAAGTAACAAAGCCCAAAACAGAAAACACTTTTAAAGTAATTTTATTAAACTGGCTTTAAGGTCAATAATTTAGTTTTTACACTATTATAAAATAGTGTAATTTCTTAAACTCCTGTTTGTAAATCTCTTCAAAATGTTACACACTGTACCAGTATTGGTCATCCTTACAGCATAATTTATGTGTAATATATTTAAGTGATACAGAGCTTATTTGAACATAAATGAGCATAAAAAGCACAATACTGGGAAATTTTAGCCCGTGGGTTACTACCAGGGCTGAACCAAGGCGGAACAACCATTTTTTCCTTGAAGTGACACTAGTTGGGTCGATTGTCCAGCGCAAGTAAACAAGCAGATCTATTCAGCAAGCGACATTTTTGGTGATAAAACTACACACATGGTTGTTATTGGTTGTCATCCTTTGACTTTTTTTGAAGGAATTCTATAGGAACAGCGTTAGGTTTTAGACCTAAAAGCTTGAGCTATGTGGCAAGTAGTTCTGCCTGGAGGTCACGCCGATAGCAGGTCGGCTTGAAGTGGTGTTTGCAGACTACTGAATTGCATCCCAAAGAAAACGTTTTCAGAGTGTGGCCTGTTCCGATGTTATGTCTTCGGCGATTTCTGCGCTTGTTGTTTGCGCAGCTGTATGCTATGCACTCCGTCATTTTCCTGGCGTCACCGCTCAACACTGGCAAGGGGCAAGGACTGACGTCGACTGACGGGACTACTAATGTCATAAGTGATCATTTTAAAGAGCTAGTAATACAAATTCACCACTGGTACCTTTTAGTGGTCTTTATTATGTGATAATTCACCAGGGAACTGGTGAAGCAGCAGAAGGAGATGATCTCTGTGGAAACTGCGTTGGAGCATCAGAGGCTTTGCAGACACAACCTGCTCTTGGACTGCAAAATCGAAGGTTTGCCCCTCACCGTGCTCTCAGGAATGCTGGATGACATCAGTGACATTCAGGTACATTGAGAGTGCACCCGCTCTTTGGGGGAGAAATATTTTGTACCCACCAGGTACCTGAACATTGATATCCTAAATTCGAATCTGTGTTAAAGTATTGTAGAGTAGAGATGCTAGTGTAGAGATGCTTGACGAGGTCAAGTAGGTCTGATTGTGGACATGCAGTGTTTACGTGACACTTCTAATACATGACATGCCCTCTTTATTGAGCTGCCATCTTGCATTGTACGACAGCCCTTTTAGATCTCTGGATATGGTTAGGGATATGGTTTGAGTTTTGTCCTTCCAGTTGTTAACACATTTTTATTCAGGGGATGTGTCTTGTCAACGGTGGACTGCATACAGACAGTTCTTGTTGAGATTTCCTCTTCCTCTTTCATGATAAATGTCTGAGTGGTGCAGTACTAGGCTTTTTGAAGAAGTGAGCTGAGGGAAAAGAGATGTGTTGCAGGGTAAAAAGAAAAGTTCTCTTCTTTTTAATACAGCTGGACTCTGAATCTGTAAGTCCTACCACACAAGATATCTATGAGCGAGAAGGACAGATGGTGATTGACTACAGAGCACTGGGAGATAACCTGAAGGTGTGGCTATTTATATATGCAAGGCAGAGTGTGAAGAATGGTGTATAATAATACATATTTTGTTCCAGCATTTGGTTCTAACTGATGGATAGCTGGATAGCAATACAGTGGTGCATGCAGCATGAGATCTAAATAAACAGCTAGCTTGTTGGTCACACATGTACATTTTCTATCAGTTATAGAGTTGTTATAAGCTAATGTACCCAAGTTATACATTTGTGTGTGTCTGTGTCTCCACACATGCAGAGTCTGACTGAGGAGCAAGAGGTGAAGGCCCAGCTGGAGGTGTTAAGAGAGAAAGTATCGTCTCTGGAAAAACTGATCAATGTGTCTAAACCTCCTAATATGAAGGCCCTGGAGAAGATGAGTGAGGTGAAGGAAAGCTTCCGTGAAGTGGTTGATGGTAAACATAAAAAAACAAACAACAGTAACACCCAAACAGTGGAATATTAAATTTGGACCATCTTTTATTAACATGATAATGAATGCAGCTGACATATGCTTTGATTACACTTACACATGTTTCTGTGTTAGCATTTAAGGCCAGCACAAGTGTCGCTAAGAAATGTCGTCAGGAATTCGAACATGTGAGGGCCAGACGCTTCCATCGTTTCAGCCAGTGCTTTGAGCACGTTTCTCTCGCCATCACTAATATTTACAAAGACCTCTGTAGAAATGAAGGTGCTCAAGTGAGTTATTAGTATTCATTCTTTTTATATATATACCGTGTTTCCCCAATAATAAGACCTACCCTTACTTCAGCAGAACGGTCCAAAATAAGCCCTACCCCGAAAATAAGCCCTAGCTACCATTTACAGCAGCGCCGCAGAGAAGAGACAGAAAAAGAGGAAGTTAAGGGAACAAAAACAGTATGTAAAGTATTATAAAGCAGGACTGAGGGGCATGATG
>JAOUQZ010000001.1:29666740-29679107 GCA_028564935.1 Neosilurus hyrtlii
AAACCTTCTTTCTTTCTTTTTTTAAATTATTTAAAAAAAATTTAATGCATGATTCAGGTGTGTGTGTGTGTGTGTGTACATTTTTATATATATATATATGTGTGTGTGTATATGTATATTTATATATATGTATGTATGTGTATGTATGTATATAACTTGCACATAATGAGATCTCATAAGTGAATAAATCTTTTAAAAATTTGTCTTAAATTTTCATCATCATAACTTCCTATTGAATAATAATGATTTTCTGAAAATGCTCTTATTATGAAATAGTGAGTCATAATTAGTGTATATACTAAATGGCAATGGTAAATCTGATTGGTCCTCTATCTGAGGATTAAAACCATTATCCCTGGTGGATAATGCTTAAATCAAAACAATTGGAGGTCACAGGTTGTCACGGTCACTTTGAGCAGGCAGTGTCATCATGCTTAAAAAAAAAAAAGAAAAATCTCATTCTGGTTTGCTTTCCTTTGCTTACCTGTAGTATATATCCTGAATAAGTAAGAAGATGCAGTTAGGTATGCTGTGGTTAGCTGTTCTCTGAGCCACAGAGCTCATCTGGACCACCTCTGTCATGGTTAAACTATAAAATGCCTCAGGATTCGTGATGTTCAGTCTCTGAGACTATTCAGTGACACCTACCTCACCTTCTGTAAATAATTGTTAATTATGACTAATTTTGTAGGAGTAAAAGAAGCAAGCCCTCATTACATCATATGTAATAAAAAGAACCTATCCTACCTATTCTTATTTAGGACTTACTGTTTTATTATTGTGACTTTTATGATAATGGGAACATTGTCTCAAAGAAATCGAGAAAGTGTTAGCTGTGTATCTGGGTCTTTGTCACTCTGTTGGGGTTTATTTTGTGATAATGACTGGCTCATTGTACATTTATTCCTTAGTTAACAAACAGTAGATTTCAGCATTAATACAAAGCATGTGAATATCATTCATTTTCTAATCCGCTTAATCCTAATTAGGGTCGCAGGGAGGCTGGCGCCTGTCTCAGCCGACTCTGGGCAAGGGCAGGGTACACCTTGTACAGCTCACCAGACCATTGCTGGACCAACACTCACACCACCATTCACACTCACTTTCACACCTAGGGGTGACTTGGAACAGCCAATTAGCCTACTGTACATGCAAGCACGGGGAGAACATGCAAAATCCACACACCTTAATTCGGGTTGGAATAACTGGTCATTTTTCTTCTACTCAGCTATCCTCAGCTGAACCCGGTTAAAGTTAAAGAGCTGTGTGAACTGCTCAGCTATTGGAATGGATCTAGTTTCATTTGCAGAAACCAGGTATGTTCCTCAACCTGTCAACTGATTAAGAATTCAAATTCAGAATCTCTTTGTTTTGTTGTGTATGTTATACATAAGAGGAATTTGTCTTATGACTGTTAACAGAGCAGACAGAAGACGAGTTTCTGGTCATTCTGTTGCCTTATCTCTTTTCCTCAATCTTAGATTGAACGCTTTATCCGTATTGGTATTCCTCCTGCTTTGCGTGGCCGTGTGTGGAAGAGTCTGCTGGACATCGAGACGGTCCGATTGGCAAGTGATTTCAACTATCAGGTGGGGCTCCGGCACTGTTTTAGTTTTTGGAAATTTGGAAAAGTATGTAAAACATCCTTTCCGTGGATGCTATATTGGGAATTTTCCCACGAAGTACTGTCACTACTTTCCTTAAAAAAAATAACTGTGCATCACAGGGGCATTAATTGGACCAAATGGTACTTGAATGTTCGCCTATTGGTAACTAACTGTGCAAAATAAACATGCATATAAAATAAGGCAACTTCTGGATTAGGATTATTAATCTCTATTCCCATGAAACTTGGTGGAAGGGTGTAGCATGGTTCAAGGAAGACGCTGTTAAGTTTTGGAGCAGATCCGAGTTATGGGGTCGAGTGAACCAATCCTTCTCTAGTGGTAACATTGCAAGATATGCATTTAACTTTGGGGGAAGTTTGTACTTGACAATGACGCACAGTAGTTCTAAGATCAGTAGTGACAAAACATAGCCAGGGTAGAAATATGATGTCCTGAGTCACAATTCACTTCAGCTTGTTGCTGAAATGTAATAAAGGAAGTTGCCATCAGCTTTTTAGGACAGTGGTTTTAAAAAATGTTTTAAAGTGAAGCAAACGAGCTGTAAGTATGAGTCATTCCGACACAAATTAAAGTGTTGATGAGGTGTTGAAAATCAGTGTAGGGTGTAGGTTTCTGTACTGTATGACGGTATTTGTGTATCTCACAGGTGTGCCTGACTGAGATCCGGAAACCAATGGTGGACCTCAGTGTGAGCGAGTACAGCATCCTCTCAGCCATCAGCACGCTGGGCGAGCGAGAGAATGAGCTGGGCTCGGCTGCTACCGGATCACTAGGCGTCGATGTGGCTCTCTTCCGACAGATCGCTCTGGACCTGCGTGAGTTCCAGCCACACTATAATACTAATAATTACAGACACACGCAGCTGTAGGCCAATGTGTGTAAGGCACCATACTCATGGAATCTGGTTTGGATGGTTGTCCCATGTCTGTCTCCTGTCATCAGCTTTATTTTGGATGGTTGTCCCGTGTCTGCATGTACCAGTTGCTGTAGCCGTTGACGCTGAATGGCTGTTATGCATCGCTGACTTACATGATGATGGTTGTCAGGGACGATGAAACCTATCTATGCATAACATAATAAATTTCCGACACTCGCACAGACAATATGGGGGGCTTGTCTTCGTCTGTGCTTCAACCAGTTTGGAGGTCGTAGAGTACGACACTCAGATAGTATGTGCGTCAGTCTACAGTTGCGGGCGTCATTTTCTCCCGTGCCGATGGAATTGAGGTAGGCGTGTGTCTTTCCCTAGCCAGTGCAAATGTGCTGGAGCAGTACTCAGGCCTTGCGGCCTAGCTGGTGGCCCCTAGGCTTGGCGAAGGGGATGTTGGTTCTCGATGAATGTGTGGAGGTGGGTGTCTTGGGTTCTCCATTCTTCCCGCCATCTATCCTTGACACAGGATGCAGACAGCGGCATGTGTCTTTGCGGTGCTGTGACGCTAGTTGTAAAGTGCTGCCTCATAATACGTTGTAGGGTGTCCAGACATCCTCAGGAGGGGGAACCCTCCCTAGCCATTTCTCTCAGGTGAGTGGGATCATGCTGAGAATCTCTACATGGTGATCCTAGTAATGGATCTATTGTAGCTAATCTCAGCAAGCCAATCTCTGTCAAATGGGGAGTTGATTCATTTTATAAATGGATGAAAAGTATGACGTGTAATTTTAAATAATTAAAATAGTTGCTGTATGTGGTGTACGTCCTGGGTTCAAGTCCTAGGTTTGACAAGTGTGTCTTTGTGTGGAGTTTGGATGTTCTCACTGTGCCTGAGTGGGTTTCCTCCAGGTGCTCCGGTTTTCGTCCAAAGACATGCAGATTAGGTTAGACAGCTGTCCCTAATTGTGTGTCAGCTGGGATAGGCTCCAGCCTCCACAAGACCCTAGAAGGATTAAGCTGCTCAGCAAATAAATGAATGAAGTTGTAGTAAGTGGCAGCTGCTGCATCACACCATTCCTTCTATGACAACATGCCTGAGTTTTTTATTCTTTAATTACTCACAATAGTAAATTGTGTTTAAAAAAAAACAGTTTGCCCTACTTTTATTGATGACTATAAATTTTCTGGATTGCTTTTAAATCCACTAGATGGCGACACCTTTTTGCTTGCTGAGTTCAGTTCACACAATCCTTCAGATAGTGAAAGTCAGTGGAGCTGTTCTGTTATGTTTGGAGTCAGAACTTCTTTATCAGATTAAATTTTGGATTTGTAGTGTAACAGGAACTATAAAGTAAACATGTTTATCCTTTGGAGCAGTGCCTTTTGAAATGTTTATAAAGCTAAAAAAAAAAAAAAAAAAGCTGCTGTGTGTGTGTTTGTGTTTGCAGAACGGTCATTTCCAACTCACCGCTCTCTGATGGGAGACACTCCTGAAGCCATTGAGGGTCAGGCCAAGCTTTTCCGAGTGCTCACTGCATATGCCAAATACAACCCTCAGATCGGCTACAGCCAAGGTTTGGTGTAGTGTTATTGGGTGAAATTCTTTAAATGCTTATTATGACTTGGGGCAGCTGTAGCTTAATGGTTAGAGAAGTGGCTTTGGGACCGAACGCCACTGATTGATTCTCGAACCAACAGGTAAAATGTTTGGCAGTAGGGGAGTGACCTGCACCTTCCCTTCCTCCAGCTTCATGGCTGAAGTGCCCTTGAGCAAGGCACCTAACCCCCAACTGCTCTCCAGGTCACTGGAGTGTTTGCCAGCCCACTGCTCCGAGTGCGTGTGTTTGCTCATTGTGGATGGGTGAAGTGCAGAGGCAATAATTTCCCTTGCGAGATTAATGCAGTATGTCAAAAAAAAAAAAAAGACGAGCCTGTTAAAGGTCTACTATGTAGGATAATGTGGGTCTATTAGTGGAAATGAAATTACATTAAAAAAAAGACTTGTTTAGACAGTGGTCAGAATTAATAAATGGAAAACCTGTTTGCAGGCAACCGCCTGACAGTATTGTTGTCCACATTTTAAATTGTTTGTCCATAATTAAATATCTTTAATATTGTATTCACTGTCTACACAAATCTATAAAACTAAAAATAATGTTATTACTACAAACTGCAAACTTTTTTGATCTTCATTAATTAGATATCAAGTAAATTTACCTGTTTTTTAATATAAAATGTAAGACATTATTAACGAGCGAGAGAGAGAGAGAGAGAGGACTCAAGTCTCTGCCTCACTTCCAGTTATTCAGTATTCTAAGGTGCTTGTGCACCTTAACTCAAACCCCCGTGATTACTTTAAGTTTTGGATTTACTCCGCAGACTCTCACCTGCATGCCTGTCTTCTAGTTTGAGTAGTATTTTCTGTTTGTTTATGTATGAGTCTGAGCAGTAGTCCATGAGCTTTTCTTCTGTGTTTCAGTTTGGGTCCTAATAAATCTCAATTCTATTTTATTCTTGTATTTGTGTGACCTGTTTGCATTATGCAATCAAGTATTATTTTTAACTAGGCATGCTTGTGTGTGAGCGAGGTAAATAATGGAATTAATTGTTTTATTTTAGCTAATATTTCAATAAGTAGTAATGTATAAATGGGTGTTATACACTATCTACTTCACTACTGTAAGACTATGAGGTTAAGGCAAATTCAGTGTTTATGGTAGTAACCCAATCTAAGGGTTGATTTATAATCTCGAGTTACTCTTGACTTTAAAACCTGTAAACCTGCTTTTTTCAAACATTGATTAGTATATAATTACCCATAACTTTATTTATGTATTGTTGTGTTTTTATAGTGTTAAAGATGAGCCCTTTATATCTGCAGAGGTAATATAAAGTTATGCTCTTTATTACACTGCTACAGTAACCTGGAAAAAAAAACTAATCTCAAGAGATCATCTTCTGGAGGAAAGAAAGACATCGAAGAAGAAGGGAAGATGAATATGGAAAAGGGAAGCAAAAGAAAAACAAAGGAAGATGAAAGAAGAATGAAGAAACATGACAGGAAGACAGCAACAAAAAAGGGAAGATGCGGACAAAGAAAAAAATGAAGTAAAGATGATAGGAAGATGAAGAAAGGAAAATAAAGTAAGATGATAAGATGAAGGAGGATGAAAGGAAAATGAAATGAAGAAAGAAAAGGAAGATGAGGAAAGAAGAGAAGATGAAGAATGCAGAAGAGTCCATGTTTGGTGCTGGTAAAAAGAACTTAATTTTGATTAAAAGGAGGACTGTACTAATTATGTATGCGTGAACCATTAAAGGAGCTTGATTGTGAGTATTAGAAGTGCGCTACAGAAACTTAACCGCCACTGAACGTTTTAATAGACTCTTGGAAGTGGGCAGTGAGAGTGGGCGGGGCATTCGGATGGTTGAATACTACATCATGGACCTTTTAACATTAAGATGAATAATTTAGTCACGAGATGGCAGCCATGAATCATGTATCCAGGAAATAGAGATTAAAGTGGTGTTACGTTGCGGTGTTACTCGACTCCTGATTAACGGTGTGTGTTTTTTCTTCTTGTTAGGGATGTCATACATTGCTGCCGTCTTGCTCATGCTGCTTGGTGAGGAAGAAGCTTTCTGGGCTTTAGTGGTGCTGCTCGAAAAACCAAAATACCTCTCGGAGCTGTTTGACTCCTCACTGAAAAAGTAAGTGGTTGGAACACTGTTAAGGCTCATTTCTGGTGCCAGAATGTTGTGAGGTTAAATCTCAGAAATGAAACACTGTGTAATGTCAAGAACCCATAACAAAACCTGGGATTAACATGGAACCCTTCAGTGCTGTGTAGTAAGGTAGAACGATATGATACCTTTTCACTACTTATGAAATGGCACCGAAATACTTATCAATACAGTATGAGACATAATGGCTGAAGAAAGAGATTTATGAAATCATTTTTACATTTTTTTATTTCGGTTCACAACAGTACAGCATTAATCATCATTTTTCCTCAAAAGTGACAACATATCCACTTCATCTGGTTTCATGCTTAGCCCTTTCCAGTCGTAGTGTCTCCTGCAGAGCTGAAGTTGCTCTCAGAAGACTTGCAGAAATGCAAAGGAATTTTATTGTCATACACTATATTGCCAAAAGTATTCACTCACCCATCCAAATAATTAAATTCAGGTGTTCCAATCACCTCTATGGCCACAGGTGTATAAATTCAAGCACCTAGGCATGCAGACTGCTTCTACAAACATTTGTGAAAGAATGAGTCACTCTTAGGAGCCCAGTGAATTCCAGCGTGGTACCGTGATAGGATGCCACCTGTGAAACACTCGCTACTAATTATTCCACACTCAACTGTCAGTGGCATTATAACAAGGTGGAAGTGATTGGCAACAACACCAACTCAGCCACGAAGTGGTAGGCCATGTAAAATGACACAGCGTGGCCAGTGGATGCTTAGGCGCATAGTGCACAGAGGTTGCCAACCTTCAACAGAGTCGAACTCCAAATTTCATGTGGCCTTCGGATCTGCTCAAGAACCGTGCGTATAGAGTGGGTTTCCATGGCCGAGCAGCTGCATCCAAGCTAACAATGGGACTATGTTACAACTATTTACAGCTAATGTAACTAAAGCAGATAGTTAGCAGATGAAATTTTTGCAGACGACCTTAAAAAATTGGAATCTTGTAAACAGCAAGAATTAAATGATGTTAAACGGGACAAGAAAGCAAATATGTTGTGAGAATCAATTCAAGTGTATAGTTCATAGGTCCAGTGTTAAATTTGAATCGGTTACCGATTTCCTGCGGTACTTTCAATATGGTGTGCAGCTCTAGTGCTGTGGTTCATGTTGTGGTGTAATGGGGTCTGGGTTTTTTTTTTTTTTTTTTTTTTCAGGATCCAACAAGAAGTGCTGGTGTTTCAGCAGTTATTAAAGCACAGGAAACCTCAAATATTTCAGCACCTGGTAATTAAAGGATTTTTAAACAGCATTCTTAAATAATTTATTACAGCAATTCTAGGGTCCAAGCATCAATGAGCTAATTCTTTGGGAGTCTGGTAATGATACAGAGATCAGTGGAAAGGTTTTACATATCAAATACATATGTATTATAATAATTTTGTATTAAATGTAAAAAAAAAAATAAAAATGTGTTATGTCACCATTGCAATTTGATTGACACATAGCTCTGATGTTATCTGAATTAGGCAGTTTTCTTTCGCAGTTTAACCAGAAAATACCCCAAAGGCTCTACAATTGCAGTTTTGTCTCAGGAAGCTACGGTTCTTTAGAAAATGATTTTAAGATATATTTGTCACATGATTAAAAACGAGTGCGCGTAAGCATTTGTCACGTTTGTGTTTTTTAACGGATTACTTTCAAATATCCTTATACTGTACCATTTTCAATGTGGACAAGAAATTTTAGAAGGATTGATGCAAAGGTGAATGTTATTGGCCTATTTGCATTTTAATAAGGAAATCATGATTTGTGGTGGCCATGTTATTTGATCTAGCGGCTTCTCACTCACACACACATTTGATGAACTGCTAAATTCTATTAGGGTCGCAGGAAGGCAGAAGCCTATCTTGGCCAACATTGGGCTAAGGTGGCCTACACCCTGAACAGCTTGCCAGACTATCGCAGGGCCAACAAACACACAGTCATTCACACTCACACATAGAGACATGTTAAATTAATCTCAACAAGCCTAAAGTGCGTGACTTTAGATTGTAGAAGGAAACCGGAGTACCTGGAGGAAACCCAAGCAAGCACGAGGAGAACATTAAAACACCACACAGAAATGCCGGAGATATGAACCCAGGACCTTCTTGCTTTAAGGTGGAACTTTAGCCTTTGAAAATGACAAATTTAATCATCAACAGCTGCGAGGTCATGTGACCTGTGGATGTCCAATTATAGGGTATTGTTCACTATAAGTCTTTCTAACATGGTACCAGATTTGGTAATTTTTTATTGCATGGTTTTATGGGCAAAGGAATAATGTGGTGGAAGAATTTACAGAGTTAAAAACAAGAGGGGTTCCAACCTTTTGCTTGGAGCCCTAAATATTGCAGAAGAATGAGGGTTTTGTGATGGAGTACATCTTTAGTAGAAAAGTTCTTGGTGCTTAATCCCACTGGAGATGTCTTTTAATATGTTATAAACAAGTTTCCTGTAATCAAACCCGTTTCACCTTCTAACTTCAAACAGCTCTAAGACTCCTAATCCGTGTTTCTGTTTTGGGTTTATATCCGAGTGAGTGAGTCCGGAAAATGACTGGTTCTGTTACAGCAGCACTGTCTCTCACTTTCAGTCTCATAACATCGTCTAAAACAAACAAAACCTCTTAATAAAATAAAATCAGTGTCCATTAACCAATTACAGTGTGTGTGTGGAAGACAGAAATAGTGTATACTCTCAGAAGGCTTTCAGTTTTGAAGTTATCAATAATTAATCTTAGATTCTCTGTCCTTGTTTATTAACAGTAATAAAGTTATAAGTTATGCATTAAATTCTGGTGAATATAAATTAGCAATACATAACTGGAACGATTCAAAACGTTCTCTCTGTCTCTGTCTCTGTCCCTCTCTCTCTCACTGATCCAGGAGAAACTGGGCGTTTCCTCAGTGCATTTCATCATGCAGTGGTTTATGACCCTCTTCACTTCTCTTCCATGCTGGGATTCAGTGCTGGCGATCTGGGATCTTTTCCTGTTGCACGGTAATAACCCCATCAGCTGCTGGGGCTGTGTGGATTGTAAATTGTGCTCTGTTGGCTCAGACTGGTGTAACAACATTCTAGGTACTTGGCATAAGCACAAGCACTCAGGGGTTCGCCTCCTGGCTGAAAGTTCCCACAGTTCTGCTTCTAAGCCCAAGTTCCTTCACAGGGTTTATCTCCACCCTGACTAAGGAACTAAATGGATAAATTATTATATCAGAGTACTTGAGCTGGCTGATTTCTCAGTTTCAGAAAAGACATATATATATATTATATTTTATAGTATGTACAAACACATTTTATTCAAGAGTCTTTATTGTGATTATATTCACACATAACAAAATTTTGTATGACTCTCTGCTTTAAAAAGGTACAATCAAGGCAATAAGCTGCAATTAACACAATCAAGAGCACAATGTAAAAACAAGTCAATTATATATACAACTTTTAAATAGAAATATGAAATAGAAATGAGAAATGTAAACTTTAAACACCTGTGAATAAAAACTGAGTACCGGGATATACAATATGTACATTGAAGGCACTGTAAGATGCAATAGATAAATAGCAGCAGCAGAGTGGATATGAATTAGAATGTAATAAAGTAAAGTGTGGCAGTGCAAGACAGTCACAGAGTTTGTGGATCCAGTGTCCGTGTGTGTGTGTGTGTGTGTGTGTGTGTGTGTGTGTGTTTTTAATTTTTTTACATAGTCAGTTTATTTTATTTCTAGTGTTCTATTTTTAGGGACCTGCATAATGTCGATGCTCTATAGTGATGAATCTGTCCATGCGTCCCCATCCTTTAATTTCTGGCCATATTGCATACCAACATTAGCTCACTGTCACGTTGAGCTTGACCTATGGCTCCACTTAAAAGAAAAAACTTTTTCTGGACTTATGTCCCATATGCTTAACCTCACATATACCAAACTAGGTAACTTTAACAACTTGCGAATTGGAAGTGTTGCATACCAGCATTGTCTCTGTGACTTTGACCTTTGACCTCACTTAAAGGGAAAAAAACTCCTCTGGTTTTCTTTAGGCCATTTTATAAAATTCTGAATAAGATTTCACTCTTTCACTCTTCTGTATTTCTCTCCGTCTCAGGCATGATTGTGGTGTTTCGTGCTGGATTATCAGTCCTCCAGCTGTTGGAATCTCGTCTCCTGAGTATGATGGACGAGGCGGCTGTGCTGCCTGTTCTGCTGCGTGTTCCTGTAGATGTGTAAGTCTGAGCAAATCCACCAAGCACCATATTTTTTCTTGTCAAAAATGATTGACACACCACTTAAAGATTTTTTTAAAGGTTATGTGAGAATGTTTTATTCATAAAAAGACGTTATAAATTAAAATTCTGAATCTAACTGTACATTCATAATGTGTTTAAATATAAAATTTTTTACAAAATTTTAATTCACAGAACCTTCCATCTAAGTGCTAATGGTTTTTCTGCTTTTTTTAAATTTATTTTTTTCAAGCTACTTTACTGTCTGCTCATAGTATGCTCAGAGTTGACACAGCAGAGTGTGGCTTAGTTATGCTGAATGTCACAACATGGGGATTTTCTTTAAAATAAGAGATTAAATAATTATTACATTTCTGTCCTGGCATCTGTTTGACGCCACCCCAGACAAAAGAAGGAGGCAGGCCTTTCGGTGTGAACACAGAAGTGTTGTGTTGATATAAGCATTGCTATGGCAACCTGAACTTGAAGTCATTACTGAATCAGTGCAGGAGCACTGGGTGCTGAAAATCCCTTCTGTTCAGTATGTTAATCCCCCATGACCTGTAATAATAGTGCAATCCACATAAATATAAAATATCCTTAAAGTATCATGTGTACAAGTCATAAACACTGCTCAGAAGTAACCGTACAAACAAATCACTGACCACACAACATCTTTAAAAAGGTGGGTTATGAAAAAGTGTTATATTTTAACATTGTGTACAATCTTTCTCTTCACCCACTATTTATGCAGTATTTCTTCAAACCGTAGAGGTGTTTGTAATTTATTTTTGAGTATGCTTGATTACTCAATACTTTGTGTTACATATTTTTCTGTTTTAGAAAGACACAATATAAACTAAACAAACAAACCAGTAAACCAATTGTCCATCTATTTCTGTCTCTCAGTTAGCCTGTCTGCTTTTATCTTTTGATCTATCTGTCTATCCATCTGTCTATCTCTGTCCCTCTTGTTTATTCTGTGACTAATGGTCTATCTGTCTATTTCAGACAAAACAAATAAATAGGCCAGTAAATTATATTAGCTGTCTGTCTCTGTTTATTCATCTTTCTGTTGGCTAGTCTGTCTATCAAACAAACAACAAAACAAATAAATAAACTGATAAATTATTTTAACTGTCTATCTAGATATTGATATATGTCTATCTATCTAATTATTGAGCTGTCTATCAAACAATCAATTAAATAAATGAATATTTTGTTCAGTTGTCCATCTCTGATAAAATATCTGTCTGTATCACTTTGTCTATCTGACTGCCTGTACTTCTGTCTATCCGTGTGTCTTCCTTTTGGAGTTGCATGACGTTATATGGACTCAATTGTAAGGAAAGTAAAGTGGAGTTAAGGGATTTCCGTCATTTTCATGCATATTTGTACACGCCTCTACGCAGAGCCTGATGTGATTCTTGTACTCGGCAGGTCAGAGCTGTCTCTCTCTCCTTCTGTCTCACTGTCTCACTAGGAATCCCACCACCTGACAACAAATGTCTGTGATGGATTTTTTTTTTAAAGAGAAACATTTGAGCTGTTCTGATGATGAGCCTTCTAAGAACAGTTTCCCCCCCTGTCTCCACCCTCTTAACATCTGTCCTGGTTTCCAGTTATATCTAAATCTCATTTAGTTCAGATTTACAGCAGAAGTCAGAGTGAAATCATCTCACACTGGAGACACAGCACCTGTCTCAACCAGCTGCTCTACAGCACAGAACCTCTTTCTCTCCCTCTCTCACATCCCTCATCTCCATGTCTCTCTTTTCTTTTTATTCCCTCACAATTCCTCTCTCTCTCTCTCTCTCTCTCTCTCATTCTCTACTTGTTCTGTATTCTTTCAGTTCCAAAAATATTGGCACCCTAAACAAAGTTAAGTTTAAAAAAAAAATCTTCG
>JAOUQZ010000001.1:29679207-29704237 GCA_028564935.1 Neosilurus hyrtlii
TGTGTCTGTGTGTGTGTGTGTGTGTGTATACACAGGGAACACAGTGGTGCATGGAAGCAGTGAGAGAACTGAGCAAACTAAAGTGTTGTGCTTCATAAACTTTACTGGAATAAAGCAAAGGGGAAATACCACAACTCTTAGCTAAAACCTCAGCCAACTGCATTCCGCTGTTTCTGTTTAACAGAGGGTTTCTATGGGTTTATTAGCAGAAGTAATTAATTATTTTTAAATCAATGAAATCTATTGTGTCAGATTGGTAATTTTTCTTTTTAGTAAGTAACCTTGTAATAAGTGGGATAATGTACAGCATTATGAGCATTATCGCCCATTAAAACCCAGATGGAGCGAATGGGGCCCTTGGGCGTCTTGAATCATTGTGAAGAGCTCACTTACTTATGAAAGTAATCAATCATTTGATAATAAATATTAATAAATAAATGAAAATGTATTGCCTCCACTAATGACGTGCTTCATTGCAACAGTCTGTTATATTTAACAAAAGTGTATTATAAAGAAATAATAAACCGTAGAATACCATGACTGACCAATCAGAGTCAAGTATTTAAATGAGCCCTGTAGTCATTTGCGATAAAGATTGTCTTTCTGTTCATTATCCTTTAGCAATTACTGAAGTCTGTTAAACTTATTAATTTGTCTATCAGTGCACTTAACACTTCCACTAACATAAGATGTTAATTTAAAGTGGAACATTCTGGGTCTCCTTAATAAGGTTTTAAGTCATCAGGTTTAAAACATCTGATAAGTGCCTGCTGAATTTGTTTCACTTGGTTTCTGTTTGTTGATAGTTGTCTGTTTACTGATTCAGTAATGTGAATCTCTAAGCACGGACTGATGGAAAACGGCCGCATACCGGTCATTCCACACCGCTCTCACTTTAGTGCCAAGTGGCTAAAAGGACAGCGATGAGGTGATGGGGAGGGGGTTCACGAGAGGTCGTCATGGGGTCAGCGTGAAAAGTATACTAATTAGAAAAAAATTGGTTTTGTATGAGAGCACAATACTTTATCTTTCAGCGCAGATGCATCCAATGGATGAAGACTAGTGTTGGTGATGATGGGGTGTTTGGTGCAAACAAATGTTTCAGCATGGACTGAGTGTCATTAGGGCTGAAACACAACCAGCCACCAATCTGTGCATAAACCAATACATAATTATCTCATTTCAGTTAATCATTTATGCCTTCTCAATGATTTCAAATTCAAATTTTTATTTGTCACATACAAATTATACACAGTACAATATGTAGTGAAATGCTTAATACCACTGTCCAAAATGTAAAGAATAAACTATCAAAGGAACAAGAAGAAAAGAACAATAACTAAAATTTTTTAAAGGTTTTTAAAGGTTTGCCCTCCATGTTGATGAATTTGCCGGTTCCATGTAATTAAAATTAACTTAAAGAACAAAAACAAAGAAAAAAGCGGTAGGAGCAGTTGCGACGGCGGCCGAATTCGACAGCGCCGGAAGTAGTAGTAGTATTTTCTCAATATCATCAATTTTAATTTATTTGTTACTTTTTTGCAACACTAATATTTACTGTAATCATAATTAGCGACTCAGGCTAAAATGTGATGTATAAAATTTGGTGTTTATTTATTTGTGAGTTTACGACTAAATGTTGCTAAGTGTCTAATAACCTATTTATGAATATTCATTCATTCATTTTCTTAACCATTTAATCCTACTATTGTCACAGTGGGGCTAAAGCCTATCTCAGCCAACTCTGGGTGAAGTGTACACAATAAACAGGTCATCAGTCCATTGCAGGGCCAACACACGCAACTATTCACACTCACCACAAAAGCTGGAGGAACAGCCATTTAGCCTAATGTGCATCCCTTTGGACTGTGGGAGGAAACCAGAGTACCCGGAAGAAACCCACGCAAGCAGAGGGAGAACATGGAAGTTCCACACAGAAATGCCCCCTTACTGAGTCCGGAACTCGAACCCAGGACCCAGTACACGCTAACTATTACACCACCGTGCGACACTATTTATGAATATTTATTAGATTATTTAACTGTTTTAATTCCAAAATTTTCATTATCATATAAAGAATAAAAGACTGTTTGGTGAATTCTCAATGAAACTTATTCATTTTCAATAACATGACGCCACATGATCCTCTTAATAATTACACATTTTATATATTAAAGAATATTATTGCAATAACATAATATTGTGGAACTTCAGAAAAAGTAAATTAGAAAAAAATCCTTTTTGTTTGGATTATAGCAGCTGTAAACAGTCTTTACCTCACCAGCCTCTCTTTTTTCTTCTCATGTGATTAATAGGACAAGAAAACGTTTGTTCTTGTAAGGAATTTGCTGAAAGGAAAATTTTAAAGTAACTGTTTAACACTGAAACTGGAGACTCCTTTTAAAGAAGTGTCTCCATACCCATAATTGCCCACATTAAAAATTTTTTAATCTGTTTATTTATTAATATTTACAATATAAATCACATCTGTTGTAGAATTCCCTGTGGTTTTATAAATGTGTGACTGAGGCCATATTCCAAAATACCGTAGTACGTTGCTCGCAGTGGTCAAGGGTCAGTGCTCCAATGATGTCAGAGGTCAACAGTCTGAATGCCATATCAGCATGTCATATTTTGTATGTACCATTGGAATTGTGCTGGATGTGCTAATGCTGTGCTAACATTCCAGATCACAGTTCAAAACAGTGAGGTTTAGTTGCTTACTTTGTATTACGTGCTGTGAAATTATATAGCCCGCCCGTGTGTGTGTGGGTGTGTGCGAGAGAGAGAGAGAGATAGAGATAGAGAGATAGTATCTTTCTGCCCATGATATCTGCAGGTTCTTCCTGCAAGACACCTGACACTTCATAAGCAGTAATCGTGTGTGTGTGTCTGAGTGAGTGCGTGGGTTGTGTGCGTGTGTATTGTTATTTAACCAGTTGGACTTATCATTTTAAGTCTTATTTTATGTTGTATTTCATGTTCTTCAGCATGTCCCAAGTGTGTGCAAACTACTGCATGTCTGTCACCTTATGGTTGTTTTTCAAACATGAAGGATTTATAGCAAAAAAAAATAGATAGGTAAGTGGATAGATATGGATATATAGATATGTATATGGATGATTAGATAGATGGATATACAGTGAATAGATCTGTGTTGGATATATATTGATTGATGTACCTGATTTTAAATCCCCTGTTGAGTGTGCAACCCACTATTTTTCTCACATTATATATATATATATATATATATATATATATATGTATATATGTATGTATATATGTGTGTGTGTGTGTGTGTGTATATGTGTATATATATATATATATGTATGTATATGTATGTATATATGTGTGTGTGTGTGTGTGTGTGTGTATATATATATATATATATGTATATGTATGTATGTGTGTATATGTATATAAATATTTCCCGGATCATTAGGGGGGATAAGCTGTCCGGCAAGCGCTAATGTCCGGACCCTTTCCCGGACATTTACCATGATCTGCCCGGCAATCACCATTATTCAGCAGCAGTCCTGGACTTTACACACTTATCCGACACTTAATACACAATATTGTGTTTCCACAAACTTAAGGAACGTATCAGCACATTCTTTTATCACATTCATGTTAAATGTGGGTTCCGGATCATTGTCACTGTCCTCACTTTTACGTTCACTTTGCTCTCCCGTCACCGATGCCACTATCTGTTCATCGGACATTATTTTGTGCCGCACTGCGGCTTCATTTTCGTCCATCCTCTTGGACGGGAATGAGACCAGACAGGAGGGCCATTTATAAATGGCCACCTTTCTGCCAATAAAACACTGAACTCTTCTGAAAGTTCTTGAAAATTGGAGTTTTGAGATAATATCCATTGCTTCATTAACTTTTGTAATTTTTTCTTTTATTTTTAAACTTGGCTCTGGTCTCAGGAATCTTTAGTATAGCTGGTAATAGTTTGGTGGACTTTATTTCTATAACAAAGTATGGTTAGAAATATGCCTTCTTTTTTTTTGTTTGTTTGTTTGGTCGGTTTTTGTAATATTTTGATAGAATGGTAATAAATTCCTCCATTCTTCTATAGATTATAAAATAGCATAATTAAAATTTATATTGTAAATTATATTATAAATCTATAATATATTATAAATAAACTTTATATAAATTTTGAATATTTGATTTAAAAAAAGTGTGGGTGCCATCTTGAGTATTGACAATTCAAGATGTCCAGAGTCATTTCCTGAATAACACTCACACCAAATTTCATGCTTGAATTACAAAATAAACTATTCCATTGATTTTCGGTACAAACACTCCACTAGTGTTGCAATATAATAAGCTGCTGGAATTTCTCTGTAGTTCCCCGATGCCCTTCCGGAGGCTGCGTTCTGGTCCTGTGGGTCGAGTGGCACGCAGACGCAGCAGTGTCCAGTCCACACGGGTCCGATCTCCCCTGCATAGGACTCGCAGAAGTATGGCCCAGTGTCTCTCCAGCTCTGCCCCTAACGCCTCCTGCTCTAAACCTGGCCGCAGTGAGACTAGAGAGGAGCGTGGGGAATCCCCACACAGGTAAGAGGGATATGTAAATGGCTTAAGATAGATTTGGAAAGGTCAACAGTCACATAACTGTGCCTTTAATGTTCCTTTTGAGACTGTAGAGATGTGTGGTTTAGTGTCAGACCTTCAGTCACTTGTCACTCATGACCATCATTAGCCTGTATTTGGGCTTGACCTGAGGCATGAACAATCAGGGTGGCCTATTTAATAGCTGTTACCTGTCAACAGGACATAAAGCTTTCCTTAAGCACTTCAAATTCTTACTCTCTTTAACTCCATGTCGCTCTTGTTGCCATAATAATTGTTTAATCCCAGACTAATTTCATACCTTTATCAAGATTAGCCATGATCTGATTTTCGAGAAGCCTCCTGATTTTATTTTGATAAGTTAAAGTCTGAACTGATTCTTTAGGATTAGAATTTAATTGTCACACAAATGTCAGTGCTGTGACGCTGAGCCTCCAAACGTCTCCTGATTGTTAACCCTTTCAGACCTGTAGGACTTTTCACTTGGGTGTAAATTGCAGACATCATTATAAACCAGTCAGAAGAGATTACAGTCTACTTATTAGAGCCACTGAAGAGCACTGGTGGGGTTTTTTTTTCAGCTGAATAATACACGGTCATCTTTTTGTGCATTAGCAACCAAAATATTGACTGAAAATTGATGTATATCTAAAGATCTTAAAATGATGTGTAAGAAGATCAACTTCGTTCATGATACCAACAATAGTCCTCATTGACCGAGAGTTTAAAGGGGAGATTATGATGCTTTTTCACGTTGTTACAGTGTTGAATAGCTGTGTTAGAGGACACCAAAGTGTCTAATATTGAATTGAGCACATTGTTTAAGTTTCTCTTTCTCTGGGCTGTTTCAGCTGAACATAAACACAACAATTTTTTGTTTCTTTGTTTTTTTGGTGAGCTTTTTTTAACGCTAGTATGTCACAGCATGCTGTGCCTTCTAATGAGTTGATTGCCTACATATTTAGTCTTTTGTTATGATTTGTGCAGGACACAGTGGGTTAAGTTCCTGTGCAGAAAAATGATTGTAGTGTGAGTCATCAATGTGATTGAGATCTTCAGCTTTATGATTATTTCTCCGGAGTCATGTTTATTTACTCTTCTTGATGAACAAGGTTTAATTTTCATTTCCTCCTCCTGGTTGCCTCAGCATGTTTTCTGTTCTACAAAGCTGAAGTTCAGGTTCTTAAATCACACACATGCGCGCATGCAAACACACATTCGGAGAAAGATGGAAACGGTTGTCGGTGTGGAGGAAACATAAAAGAAGCCCTACTCTGTGCTGGGTCATGACAGCAGTCACTTTAAAAAGGATAATGTTTAAAGCACCCACATCCTCTCTGACTGTCCCCAGAGGCCAGAAACACACACACACACACACACACACACACACACACGGCTGAGCTTGGAAAAAAAGCAACTGGTCTTCTGACGCTATGAAGCTGGCTTCTGAAGTCATTATGCAGATATCTTGGTGGTGTCTACACCTTTAACATTTACATTATTATTATTTGAAACTGATTCAAGCGAGCACAAACACAAAACCGGGGGGGATTATAGAAGGCCGTCTGTGTTATCAGACCTGTCTTTCAGCTATTTTGTTCCAGTTCTCAGTTAAAAAAAAACTTGTTAATATTAAGCCCAGATAAATCGCTGTAGTGTTTATAATGGTGTTTCCTGTGCAGTTCTGTCCTGATGGCAATACCTCAGAAATTATTGTGGCTAATTATCAGAAAAGTAAACACAAAATGCATTAACAATGTACATAAATGATAATGAACTGTGATCCCCTATCCCACTATCATGTCTAAAGATACAGAGGCTTATAGCTTGGAATGGAAATACTTGTTTGCATTTCTGTTATCATGCTATAGCCCAGAGAGAACTTCAGTAATGCATACTGTGGTTTACCAAAACTAAAAAACAAATACTTATACAACTATTTACATGGAGAGTCCTCAGAGAAAACAAAATCCAGTCTGTTTTAGCATTAGTGTTGTGGAGTTAGGGTTGAAAACTTGTAGTGTTGGTAATAGGCTACTTCTTGTAAATATGTAATACAGATTTATATATTTTTCTTTTTTTACATTTGAACTAACTATAATATGCCAGCTAAAGCAAGGTTCAGCTAAGGGAGTTTAGATGTTGACACATTTTCATCTGAATTATTGTTGCTGTTTCGCTAGAGCATTAAATTAATGAAAAAAATTTTTAATTACTACTTGGGTTCTTCTGGCCCATTAGTATGCATCGGACCAAATTCCCTAGGATTCTATCCGTGAAGTAGCCCAGAGGAGGTGCGATCAAGCCCTGTAAGTGACAACGTAATGACCTTTTGAGGCTCACACTAGCGCCCAGGTTTCTCTCAGTACAGAACAACAGGAGTTTTGCTATAACAGCTATATGTTCTAATTATTTACAAATGAATGCCACATGGAGCTTTGGTACAGATGTGGAACATCCGCAAAACAAGTTTGTTCCTGTTCTCACTTGCATCGCAGCATGTGTAAACAATCGTTCCCTGACCAGCATATTCAAATTGCTTGCTAGAGTGTAGCTTGGTTGCTGCAAAGCTAACCCAGTTGGTTGTAGAGTGTGGCTTGGTGATTGCTAAGCTAAAGCCTTGGATTGAAAGGTGTAGCTTGTTGGTTGCTAAGCTTACTCAGTTGCTTGTAGGAGCCAAGAGCCTTCAAATATCATCAGATTTGGTTAGAAGGTTGTAGATAATCAGTTCTAAGGGAACTCATCCAGTGTCATTCGGTTGCTATTAGGGTTTTAATAGGTGGAGCTGTGCAGTTTTAATTGTGTTTATTGCTATGTAGTTTATAGTGTATTTCCAAAGGGAAAAATTGCCATGTGCAGGGCCACTAGCAAGAAGTGAGGCATTTATTCCCCTTAAAGTTGTGAAGGAATCTGCACAGCAAACAATGCTGGGTTAAACATCCCAACATTTCGGATACACATTAATCTTATCAGGATGTTTATCTTCACGTTTTGTGATTCATCTCTTTAGAATGTTGTTCTACTCTTTCATGGTCATTTCTAGGGTTCTGTAACTGCAGACTCCGTAACACAACCTTCCTGAATGTTTGTTCAATATGTAAAAACAAAGTGGTCTGACTTGATATTCCAGCATTCTTTCTGCAGGATGAGGAGAGGTGGTACAGTGAGTTCGCTCTCTTTATCATGAACAGACGTGTCGTGACTCTGTGTATGTAACTTGACCTGAATAAGCTGGAAGTGTGCCGTGTTTCATTTTCTAATAATTGGAGCTCTTTCGTTGTTTAAGTTCTATAGGGAGGGAACTATGATTAGATATGAACACAGATTATGTTCTGTACATAAAAAAACAAACAAACTTGAGTGTATCTGAATTCTAATCTACAGGAACTCTATAATCAACAGTGTCCGTAACTAATATTTTTATAATACGCCATAATATTTATACATAGTATAAATAAAATAAAATAAAATAATGCAAATAAAATTTCTTAACATTTCAAGCAACTTCAAGAAATTCGCTTAATGAGTTTCTATTTTATTTCACTGTTTATTTTTTATGACAAAATATATGATTTTCAACACTTTTATTTTTTTATGAAATAAATGTTTAAGGTTTCTCATACCAAAACATGGACTTTGTGATTACTCTACAAAGGGGTTGCCATTGTTCATCTGCAACTCCGTCTACATCTGGGAATGGATTTTTACAAAACTTTCATTATATTTTCATAACATAATTTTTTTATATTAAGAATTAATATTTAATATTAAAATAAAGACTTTTCAATGCTATTGGAAATTAGCAGTGCAGGTAACGCATGTATATATATTTATACCAGTTTAAAACCAGTAAAAAATGTGTTAATGCAGCTGTATTCCCACTTTGCTAATTTGAAAACATTGCTAGTTTCATTTAATAACTTTGTAATGTTATTCTATAAAATATTTTTGTTAGATAATTTCCAAGTTTCTTAACCAGTTAAGCATTAAATTATAGACTTGCGTAGCTTATATTATTTAACTGGTTAGTGAGTAATGAAAAATCCCTTAGGAAAACATGGAATTGGTGCATGTCTGGCAACCTGCTAGAGCCAGGATATTAACTGTACTTGAACTGCTTTGTATTAAGTACCTGCATGTTTGCAAATTCTTTCTCAAATGATGTATGGAGAGAGGTGAATTCCTGCATGTCTCTCATCCTCCCACATCCACATGGAAGTCCTCATAATGAGGGTTCTGTTGCAGTCAGACAGTTAAACAGCACTGAACCAAAACAACACAGAAACTCAGAGAAAGTGACCTGAGAAGCGAGGGAGACACAGACAGACCCTCAACCCCAGGGAAACATGACTATCCCACTTTCTCACACCATACAACTCACTTCTGACTTATTTATGACCCTTTTCTGAATTTCTCAGCATCTCCCATCTGTTCTTGGGTGGTTTTTTTTCTTCACACTTAGTTGGGATCAGCCTTACAGGATGTGTGTTAATGCTCTGTATTTAAAACCAAGTAATTGGTAATTTAATATGACCGTATAAACCTCCAGGACTGTAATCTGAACTCATCTTAACCCAAATATTGTCTATCAGTAAAAAAATGTGATTAAAGGTCTGTTTTGTGAACTGAAACTTAAAGGAAAATGTAGTTCAATTTAATTCATACATGCATAAAAATTTATTATCCTAGAATCACTGCAAAACATTTCCAAGTTTTAATGGATTTTGTACTTTATAGCAGACAGAATAATTTGTATGTCCACTTTTAAGGTCAAAGTGAAAACTATATGTCCATTCACAGATTTGGGGGCAGAGCCTAGGTTGCTTTCACACTGGCATTTGACCAGCATTGTGTGCGTAATCCGTTAAGAAGCTGCTAAAAGACAGGCAAAATGAGCCAGTCACTTCAGATTGTTTCAGTGAGCTTAAAGAAGCATGACGTGACAAATTTTACCACCTGACCTGACAGATTACAGTAGCTCACAAATATTGGTGCGTGAAAATAAAGTTAAATTATGTCTCTCAATTGTTAATTCTTGCATACTTATACTTTCTACTTTAAGCACACAAGTGCATGCACCCTGTGAATTATGTCAACATGCAGTACACTATGCAGTTCACCAGTTGGGTAAATCATTCCTTTGATATTTCTAACCAGACGTTGCTTTATTTATTTCCAGTCAGGGATGTTTGATTGTTTGCTCTGTTCCAGGAACAGTTTGACGTAAATAGTAAAAATCTGACCTCAGACCAGCTGTTAAATTTAAAGAGTTGTGTCATGATTTTTACCTAAATTAATTTCCCAAAAGTCATGAATGGATGAAGCGCATGTCCAAAATTCTAGCCTATATTTATCAAATTGACTTTCAAGTTATTTTCAAAAGGAGTTACATGGACTTTTCAAAATCTTGTTGGACCAAACAGTTTTCAAAGCTTGAAATACCACTGCCAAGTCCTAGTAAATTGAATGTATGACCCAAATGCAGTTCTACAAGCCTTCATAAACCATAAATTTGCATTAATATAAATGTCTATGGTTTGTTCAATAACATCATTAATGTAATTTTGCTGCTTTTTTTTAAGCAACCATGACACAGCCTCTTTAAAATTAAATCTATACTGCAGTGTGTAAATGTAAGCTTTTTCATGGACTTTGTCCCATTCCTGAGGCTCTTTATCCACCCACGTGAGTAGAAAAAATGTTCCTGGTTGTTTTTTTTGTTTTTGTTTTTTTTTTATCGATGTGCTGACCTCCTTAAAGAAATGTGCAGCTGTGTCACCTTTCCTAAATCTCTGCATTTCCGGCATGGTGGAATCTTCGGCTGTCCTGTGATCTCTGACTTCCTTTTAGTGCTTTAAACTTCATCAGATGCTGATAAAAAGGCTTTACAGTGGAGACACAGAGAACCGGACATGTTGGTGCTTTAAACAACCCACAAGCAGATCATCAATTTTTCCCCAATGGATGTTGCTTTTTTTTTTTTTTTTTTTTGTATTTTTTTGTATTTATTTTTTTTTAGTCCACTAATTTGTTTACTTTGTATTGTAAGAAGCTATTAAAAAACTCAACAGCTTATCTTGCATTGCAGAAAATGAACCTGTAGTGTTTTTACAGGATCGTGTGTGTGTGTGTGTGTGTGCGTGTGCGTGCGTGTGCGTGTGCGTGCGTGTGTGTGTGTATGTGTGCCTTTATATCTTTAGCACAAAGCTTTGTTCCTTAAAGTCCTTTTACTACTGAATTAAAGGGTAATAGGTTGATAAAGCCCCAGTTCTTTAGAAGGTCACCCACAAATGACAAATTGCACGTTTCCACACATGTAATTACGGTTATTTTGTATTTGTATTGTTGTTCATTTTGCTGCTCTACTGTATATACAATACTTAATGCTATAATGCTACGGTGCCAGAGTATTCTTACTTCAGTACTATAATTATGGACAATCTTGGCATTACGCTTATTTAGCTCCAAGCAAACACTTCAAGTTTTTATAATTTATATTCTAAATTTACATGCACTCCTGTCAGAACTTTATGATCAGATTAAGCAAATTTCTACAAAGCATCTGTGAACATACAAAACACACTACAGTTCATATGAGATCTAATTTATTTAGAAGGATCAAATGAGTGGGTCTTTTTTTTCTTTTATCTATCATGGTGGCTAAACCAGTATTATTTTTAATTATTTTTCTGAAGAGTGGAGGGGGGAAAAATCAATCCAGGCCAAAAAATATGGATCCCCTTAAGAATGCTGAATGTTGTAAAGAATCCCTCACAAAACTGGTCCGGTCTATAAGTTAAATTGTACAATGTTCATACATCTGTATGTCTACCGTAATACAGGACGTCACACAGTATACCTAGGTAATGTACTGACAGTGAAAATTATCTACAAGAGAAAATGTTTGAATATGTTCAAAACTTCACAACAAGGGTCTACAATGGCATTTTTTTCATTACACAGCAGGTGAGTTTTGTACAATAAACCTCAACTGTCCTAGAAATTTGGCCAATTTTCTATCAAAGACCTGATGTACACTTTTTTGTGTGATGTATATGGCAGGTGTTTTAGGGTATGCATAAAATTATAATGCTGCATAGCCGTCAGCGTGTTTCTGCCCTGCGATGGTCTGGCGAGCTGTCCGGGGTGTACTCTGCCCTCGCCCAGAGTTGGCTGAGATGGGCGCCAGCCTCCCCGTGACCCTAATTAGGATTAAGCGGTTCAGAAAATGACATGACATGACATCAAACACAGTTTGATCAGTGGAATCACAGTGATACCAGGAATGTTCACAGTGATACCTCTACTGTACAGCAGGCTTAGGTATGCAGTGAGATAGAAACCCTCAGCCAGACTACATTTTTAATTTTTGCTCAGTTGGTCAAGAGAAAGTTGTTGTTTTTAGTTCAAAGTACATAAAGAACTTTTCATTTGAATTTATTTAATAGTGGCCTAAACCAGCTACAAAATACTATTTTTTTCTTTAATACATTTTGGCCACTTGCAATAAAAGTGAAAGTGTATTAGAGATATACTGAATGTGCAAAAACGTGTGTATGTGTGCCTTTATAGTGATTGGCACAACAGATGAACTAGACAGTGAGAAAAAGTGAGTGGGTGTGAGAAGTGAGCTACAAATTGTCTAAAAGGTGTAATATAATGTCACCTCTGTTTTCAATAATCTGTGGCCACCTCAGTGCCAGACGTGCTTTCTGTCAAACAGCATTAACCTTCCTCTGATCTCATTTCTATCAACCCCACTTAATAATCCCTCCTCTTGTTTATTTGCCAGACCAGAGCGCTGTCACTCAGGATTAGTCTTCCGCACAGCTCTAAGAGCCAGGCCTTTCTTTCCCCGCAGCCTGTCTGGAGCTGCTGTCTCCACACGGCTCTGGCTTTTTGTGGAGTCTGATTGTTTTTCAGAAATAAAGCTGCGATTCAGTGCTTCACTGCAAGCATCTCACCACGCCGGCGTACATCTTAAATTCAGCGTGCATGAAGTCTTTAAACTAATCTCCTCCACACAATCCCAGCAGTGCACAATGTGTGGGACAGCTGGTAGACTCACACACTGCAGGACCAGGTGTCATGCAGCACGTTTTACTCCGAGAGTATGTGTAATAAATTTATTCTTTATACTGCAGTGCTGTCAAATTAATTAAAAGGCGTTGATTTAAAGTTGTGTTCAGATCTTCATCATAAACTGCATATTAGCCCACTGTACACTGTGTACAGCACACTACACCCCACCCTAGTGTACAGTATATTACTCTATGCGATAGAGGAACGGCATGATTTGATTGGTCATCTATCCGGATTAAAAAACATTATTCTGAGTGGATAATGCTTGAATCAAAATGATGGACACTCATGGTTTGTCATGGTCATTTTGAGCAGGTGGCATCACCATTTACCCCCTTTAAAATGTCATTGGTAACTTTTTTTATAAGTAAAAATAGATGATATATATCTCATTTTAGTTTAGTAAAGAGAAAAACCATTAGTCAGCTCTAATGCACCTGTTCACACATAGTTTCAGACACCGCCTAATTGTCTATAAGGTTGACTCAGACGGTGACTGAGGCAAGAAAAGTCAAATGTTTATATCAGTGAGCATGTACGCATTATTTTTTACTTACAGTGACTTATACAACAGATGCTCTACATCATTTAAAGCTGTAATAGCAAGTTTGTGTGTGTTTTATTATTATTATTATTATTTTGTTTATTTATTTATAAATGTTTTTTTTTTAACCAGTAAAGATTTTTAGAGCTTGAGGAAAGGAAATGCGAGAGTTGAATTGAGAGGAAGAGAAAATGAAGATGCTGGAAGGAAAAGTCACAAAAGAGCGAGTTACTGTTTTCACTGCTTACTCACTATTGTTTAAAATAAGTCCTGTCGCCAAACAAAACATGCTTTACTTTCGGAGAAGAGAACATAATCATAAAACCACGTCTCTGAATAAAATCCTGCAAATATTACATCTGCATTTACAGTATTGTTTTGATCTGGTTTTTTTTTTTTTTTTTTTTTTTGCATGTCATACCTTAGAGAATTCAGTAAAGTAGCTCAAGCACTTACTCAGTAAAATTACTTTAATGACTGGTGTAGGAGAAAAAGGGGGCATCAAATGAAATACCTGCATAAAAAGAGTTGGCAAACATTAGAAGAAGCTGCACCTTTAATATGGGGAATGGCAAACCGTGTGTAGAAGTGTGTGTGTGTGTGTGTGTGTGTGTCAGTCACTTGTCTAGGCTAGTTGGAGGCACAAACATGGCTAATTTGAGCAATGAGTGTTATCCCTCATGGAGCATGTTGTATTTTTTTGTTGATGTAAACTAGAATATTTCTAACAATCTAAAGTTAACATTCTTGAATAAATAGAGTCAATCACACATTTCCTCATTAAATTTATCTCTGTGAGCCAATATGCACCTTACTGATAACAGGTAGCACTTGGTTTGAAGCATTTGGTTTGAACTTTAGAGGTGATGTTTCATCCCTGCTTGATATTTGCTTCCTTCAAGACATTTAAAAAAATATATTTTTTATGTTTAATTAAAAAATTACCATTTAAAATGACAGGCCACCATGAAATTTGTCAAGTTGGTTTTCATAAAA
Source organism: Neosilurus hyrtlii (assembly GCA_028564935.1). Taxonomy (NCBI): domain Eukaryota; kingdom Metazoa; phylum Chordata; class Actinopteri; order Siluriformes; family Plotosidae; genus Neosilurus; species Neosilurus hyrtlii. The sequence goes on from JAOUQZ010000001.1 coordinate 29,693,417, forward strand.
AAAAAAAAAAAACATGAATTCCTGATATTGTAATTATTACATCAGTAGCACATGAAGGCAGCATATTAAAATAATTATCAGAAGTGTGTAATGCTGATCATAGAAAGTCCGGAGTGAAGGAGATACAGTATTTCCTCACACTTCCTTTCTCTTCTTTTCCTCAAGGATCCCATCTCCGGGACGCACTCCACTGAACGAGATCATCGGTTTGGGTCCAAGCAATCAGATGCGGGAGTCTCAGTTGATCTGAGGGACACGGAGGAGTTGAAGTATTTCTGAGTGAGCATCACACAGAACACTAAAACAGATTACAATCTAAAGCATCACTACTGCTAACTGTTTATACACAGGATCATAAATTTTAAATATATCATTTAACTTAGCCATAGGATATTGTATAACTCTGTATTTATCAGTTTATAACCCCATAATTAGAAACACTATATAACCAAACACTAAATATTAACCTGAGCACTTGATGCTTGTCTTAAAGTTTTATTCTTCTTGTTGTATTTTGCTGTTAATGTTTTATGATGATCTTTGTAGTTTTTTGAGTTAATAAAAGATGAACGAACCACTTTATGACCTTTGAATATTAATTGATGATGGTTCCTTGGCCTTGACTCACATTTTTTGTCATGTCTCTGAAGGAAATATCGAATCTTCAAAAAAGATTTATTATTTAAATTTACCAGCCAAACAAATAAATGCGTCACTTCAGTGCTCCTACAGAGGCTCCACCCCCAAATTCAAGGATGTGCATTACCAAGTCAATAACTAACAATAAACAATGATTAACCAACCTCCAGCAATATCATTTAAGTGTTTTTATATTTTTTCTTTTCTAGCATTTGGTATTTTACTGTTAAATGACTAACAGTTCTGATTTCAATTTTGTTAGCATAAGATTAGCAAACAAGTTGCTTTGCTTACAATATTTTTATTTCTATATTTCTGACACTGTGATATAATTCGCATAATTTTTACAACAAAGTCGCCTTTCCAGCCATCTGCTGGAAAAATGCACAAATTTTTCAAAAAGCTTTCATATATTGCAACAACTTTTAATACATTTTCACAAGGTGGTTCAGACAATCCGAGAAAGCAATATTTTGCTAAATTGAAATGGAAACACTTGTTTTATTGGTGTTTGGAAGCTCACTGACCTGCCGCTGAAACTCCTCCGTGTGGAATATTTCAGATATTTTGTTGAGGTGAATGTTTTCAGCAAACATGTATAAATGGATGTAAAAAAAAATACAGTTTTTATAACACTGAATGCAGATTTCTGGGAAACAATCTTTTAAGTTTGATGCATAAGTATTTAGAAGTAATGTAATGATAATTTAGTGACGTGGTGACTCTACTGATAATTAAAGACATTTAAGCAGAAGTAGTTAGTGAATACTTTCACTTTTATGCCTGGCTTCAGGTTCGAAAAGGATGTCTCATCAGCTAAGAGCCTGGAGCGCTAGTCAGAAGGGGTCATGTGATGCAGCAACCACACCTGAAACTTTTTGAAAATTGTTATTTATAGCAATGAGTAACACTTCGGTGTAAAAACCTAGCAGTCACTACTGAGGAAAATTTGTAATCAAAACCTTTTCAAATTGAATCACTTTGATCAGGCATCCTGGGCTATTATGTGTTTGTGCCACCCCCCCCCCCCCCCCCCCCCCCCCACCATTTCCAGGTAATATTTCAAGAAACACTTCGCCAATCATCATGAAACCTTGCAGACTTACTCCTTTGAAGTAGATCCAGAAGTCTCCCTTTTTTACATGGAGATCTAATGGATTTATTAGCGTTACTGTCTATAAGCAAGCACTCTGTCCACACACTGTGTTGATGGACTGTACCATGTGAATTCTTTGTGCGGGTATGGAGGTGACAAACACTGCTCACATTCTCTCCATGATGTCTGTTCGGCTTTAACGCAGCAACACGCACTCTTTCAGGACAATTTTAAAAACGGTGCATTTTACAGAGAACAATAATATTAATAATAATAAACCTGGGGTGCCTTCTTTTTTGAGCTTTTTGCTCAATTGAACATCCAGTTATCAAGTTTAATAAAATGAATATCGACCTTCTGATTATTGATGAATGTGTACATCTACATCTGAGTGGGTTTGTGTGATTTTTTTTCGCTGGGTATTGTGTATAACAGTGAGGGAGGGAGGAGAACACTGTTTGTACGAATGTGTGTCAGAAAGAAAGAGAGAGGGACTGTTTCGAGAGTCAAGGCTCTGTAATTATCCGAGGTAAATTTACAAACAAATGTACCGCACCTAAAAAAAATTTAACCTTGAAATCAGCTGCTTTGCATTCATCACCCTCCATATACCTTCTTATCTCATTGTTCAAGACTTTTATCTCTCTATTTCAGCCATTGCTTTCCGATTCTTTCTGTGTCACACTGATGGTGATGTTGACAGTGTGTGATCCTGTCAAGGAGATGGAGGCAAATAAAAGGGTTTTGGTGGAATACCGTTTGGGGCTCATCACTGGATTCCTGAGGTCAGCTTCACATTCTCGTTCTTCTGTTGTCATACGCGTGTATCTGTGAATCATAATGAATCGATCCCAAATGACAGGGTGCAATAGTAAAGGTGGTTCAGTCGTGTGTGTGTGTGTGTTGTGTTGTGTTGTGTTTTTTTTATTATTATTATTATATGTGCCACATTTAGCCATGGTAAAAAACACACTGCTGTTAATTACTTCAGCTTCATGTGTGAAATGGTAGTTATTAACTGAATTAAAATTAACCATGTGAAGCATTTCACTAGTGATATGTTCATACACTATGAGGCTTGGTCATGTGATTTGCTCACTATTATTATCAACATCACAATTTATAATGTTTAATGATAGAATATCTCTCTAAAAACATCCAGTACTCAAGAGAATGAAAAAATAATAAAAGGTAAAGCACTGAGTTCTTTTGTTCTTTTTTTTTTTTTCCTGGTCATAATGGTCCGTTATTGTTGAGATTTAGTTTTCTTAGGTCAAATTGGCATACAACTGACCACATTTTTTCCTTGAAAAAAATGATATGGCAACTGTGTCAAGACTAATCCCATTTTGGCCCCATTGTCGCTGCTGGGTCCCCTTACCGCTGCTTGTGATATTTGTGCTTAACTGTTATACTGTGCTAGCTTTATATATTCTACCTATGTGATCCATCAGGCACATATAGCTAATACTATTAGTTTTTTCTTTAGTTGAGTCACTCTCATGGTATCTACACCCTTGACAGATGCACAAACCTGCCCCTGTGCTCTCCTCCCCCTGCACATCAGCTATTAGTGTAGTGACCTATTAAGCTCAGGAATGCTTTGAGGGAAATTGTCCGACCTTGGAACGGTTCAGAGGCACGTTCATGATCAAAGCTGCTCATGAGAAGGGGCTGGGGGTACATCCAAACATCTAGGTAAGAGAAAGGGGAGAGGGTTCAGACGAGACGACTTACTGACGTCAGACACCCAAGTTAACTTTTTAGACCTTCCGAAATACCCCGGCTCTCTAATTTGGATGTTAATAGGCTTCAGTGCACCATTTTGCCTCCAGTGTGAATGCACACGATGTTGATGTTGTTTTTGTCCCTAAGAAAGGGTGTTCAAAGCGACCGGATGTTTATCCAACAGTCATAAAGAAATATTGAAAGATGTGCTGTGTTCTTTCGGGAAAAACTGACACAGTCAGGCATCTGAGTGGCGTTGTAATGATACGGTTTGTCACCTGTGAAAATGGCTGACTTACAAGTTAGAACTTGAACATCGCCTAAGAAAAAACAGCATTGCGACATGTGTTGTGTGTACAAAGTATTAGTAGATTGTTTTTCTGTGACCAGACTGAAAGTGAGGGTGAAACATTAGCTCATGGTGTTATTCTGTGCTCTGTGCTTTTTTCTAACAGTCTTTGGTTGATGTTTGACCCAAATATCTAGTTAAACATCACAACGTTAGCTGTGTGTGTGTGTGTGTGTGTGTGTGTGTGTGTGTGTGTGTGTGTGGTTTCCAAAATCTAATACAAATATGGTGAACAGAGTAGTCCTTTCAGTTTGAATTTTGGATGACACCAAGATGCTGGAATGTTGAACACACACACACCACGTGGGGATACATTATTAAATTGAGCAGCCTTAATTAAATGTGAAATTAGGAATAAACCCCTCGAAGATGTGCTGTTAGAGAAAACTAAATAACGATGTGTTATGTGATGTGGCTTACGTTACATCCATTTCCAGTTAAATTGAATGTTGTAGACAATCCTCAAACGAGAGCTAACCAATCGCTCTCTTGCTCTATCCCCTGCATCCCCTCCTCACAACAATCACCTGCATATCCTCCCTCACCATATCCATAAGTCTCCTCTCTCCTCCTCAATTCTCCTACCAGGCAGTACCATCCTCAACATTTCTACCAATCAAATTCTTCTACCAATATACCCTTCATCACCCCCCTCTGCACATTCCCAAACCATCTCAACCAGGCCTCGCTCCCTTTATCCCCAAACAAACACTCATATCTGTGCTGTCCGTCTAACATATTTGTTTCTTATTCTGTCCATTCTTGATACTCCCAGAGAAAAGCGCAGCATCTTCATCTCTGCCACTTCCAGCTCCACTTCCTTTTTTGTGTCAGGGCTGCCATCTCCAAACTGTACAGCATAGCTGGCCTCACTACTCTCTTATAAACCCTTCTATCACAAATCACTCCAGCCACTCTTCTCTACCCATTCCACCCTGCCTGCACTCTTTTCTTCACTTCTCTACTACACTCTCCATTACCTTGGATAGTAAACTAAAAGGTTGAACTCCTCTGTCTTCATCAGCTCACTGCAGCTGCACTCTTCTGTCACCCTCCCTCTCATTCACGCCCAAGTACTCTGTCTTAATCCTGATAACTTTCATTCCCCTTCTATCCAGAGCGCACCTTTCCAGACTCTTCTCCACCTATTTTCTGCTCTACAGTTCACAGTGTCGTCATGTAGTAGGAGTAGTACTAATAATAATGATAATAATAATAATAAGGTTGTTGAATGAAAAAAGTATGTGATCAGAAATAGTTTTGTTGCTAAACTGACTGAATCGTGGTGATACATCATCCTACACTCTAGATTGAGTGACATAATTGTGATTTATTATATTAAATGTTATATTGAAGAGAGCAGTAGAGTAATATAAACTGTTTTTGTGGGTGTTCCTCGGTCATCAGTTTTTCACTTTCATCTGGATTGTGGGAACGGTGTATAGAACAGGAAGAGACAGATGAGCCATCTGCTTCCTGAGATTTGAGCTGGGATGTGGGACAGAGTTGTGCTGCGTAAAGGAACATCCGTTCTGTGTGTGTGTGTGTGTGTGTGTGTGTGTGTGTGTGTGTGTGTGTGTGTGTGTGTGTGTGTGTTGGCCAGATTTCCTGAGACAGAAAGCACAGGGTGACTGTTTTGTAGCCGTGTTCATACACCTGGGTAAATGTGTATTTTTAAATCTGTTAGTTTTGCTGAGTTTTCCAGCTGAACTGAATGAACTGCAACACACTTGATGTATTTTAAACATGTACACAATGATCTAATGAATGATGGAAATGATCTAATAAAAGTGTTAATAGCCTAGAGATTCACTTCTGATTATGTTAATGTTATGTATTTCACTTCTTGTATAAGGTTGCATCCTGACATTTAAAACTTTTAGCCATATCCACAATTATTGGCACATTTCATGGAAATAAAAGTGTGTGAGAGAGAGAGAGAGAGAGAGACCTAAAAAAGTAGCTTCTCGTATTAGCCTGACTGCAAGATGTCACATTTTCGGTCCTGTACATCATGCTGGTTTCTGTTAGTTCACTGTTTGTGTATTTAAAGGATCATGTTAATCTCATCCTATGCTGCTGTTATAGAAAAAGAATCTACACCTCCTGACCAATCAGAATTGAGAATACAACACTTCAGGCTTAGTAACAGGACAGTCGTCATACTTTTCATCATGCTAATAGACATGGAGAAAAGGGGGTGTGGCCTGATGGTACGCTGACTGTGACCTTGTGGTGTGGAGTGTTACATGCATGTTTAACATGTTCTGCTGAATACACGGCTCAGTGCAACTGTCCTGACTCGCTCAGCACCAAACCTGTTTGGTGACTTTTTTCTTTAACTGTACGTGACATACATACTCGCACACATATATGCACACACACACACACCAATAAATATTACTGCTACTCTGTGATTTTGATGTCTTTCCTGTCATTTTTTGTGCTATGAAGTTATTATGGCATGAAAAGTGAAAATATATACAGTTAGTTCACATGTTAAAATTTTATTTATGTATGAATATTATTTCTGAACTTATGAGCATGTTTATGGATTATTGGCTACTTTGTTGGAAATGGAGTTTGAACCACCAACCTTTTGATCAGTAAGCCAGAACCTTAACTCCTGAACCACCCCAGGCAACCCCAAGACATCTTTTGAGGTTGTTGTCTCGTTTCTTATGAACATTTTTTAACTGTTTGCACCGTATTACCATGGTGATAGTGCCGCTTTGGCTGTTGACACAGATCAGCTTTAACTCGTTGGTCACTTTAGCAGTTTTCCCGGGCCCGTGTCTAAAGTTGCACTCAAAAACATACATTTGCTTATGCATAGCTCAGGCCTTCATCTCACTTGCTGTATCTGTTCTCTTTAAGCGTTTCCCTAGAAGTACAACTGTAGAGCAATGGGTGTGGCTAGAAGCTTCCAGTGTATTTAAGCTTCCTCTCATCACTTTCATCACTGTCAGATAGCTTGACAAATGATTTAATAAAATCCTAGGCTTAAATCCACTGCTCCTCCTCATTGAAACGTGTCAGTTGAGGTGGTTCGGACATCTGATTAGGATGCCTCCTGATTGCCTCCCTTTAGATGTGTTCTGGGCACATCCAACTGGGAGGAGGCCCCAGGGCAGCCCCAGAAATTGCTTGAGGGATTTTTATATCTCATCTTACCTGGGAATTACTCGGGATCCCCAAAGAGGAGCTGGAAATTGTCATTGGGGAGTGGGATGCCTGGATTTCCCTCCTGGACCTGTTTCCTTTGTGACCAGACCCCAGATAAGCGGAAGAAAATGGTTTGACGGATGATTTAATTCAGTGCTGCTTCAGCTGCGCAGACTCCAGCTGGTCTGTCCTGCTTGTGCTGTGGTTAATCCTGGTGCCAAAGGAAAAACACAGGACTGCCAAAAACTTCTTTACTCAAAGCTAACCCTGTACATACCACTCAAAGTTACGTACCCCTGAAAAATATTGTTTTCGCCTAAATAGTCCCTTTACTCAAATATTATAAGAATTGCAACTTTGAGGGGTAGGTACAAAGGTTAGCTTTGAGAAAATTCATAAATTTTGGCATTTTTCCCTAAGAGAGTCCAGGTACATACTGTGAAATGGTTAAAATACATGATTAAAATGTTGATGCTAACACCAAACCTTATTTCCAAGAACCTACTTTTGTTTATTTTCAAGGATTGTTGTTTTAAATGATTTTTTTTAATTTTTAGAACAGAAAGGAACATCATAATTTTATTTGTCATGCAATGCATAACATTTTGTTTGAATATAAAAGACAATACATTACTAGAAAAATAAAAAATGTTTATTCCCAGACAAAAAGCACCTCTTGGGGATCCTCACGGTGAAGCTTTAAGTCATTGAGGGAGGGCTAAATGTTGTCTGATTGAGGAAAAAAAATTCACCAGGAGAGTTTTTTAGCTATTCCAACGAAATTCAGGGGTTGGAACTTAGACTTTCTGACTTTCAATTTTTAAGGACCATTCAATTTTTAAGGACCACCCTAAAAGTGGTGAGGATATGTATCCTTCCTGCACTGGTGTCCTGGATCTGGAGTTCATTTCAGCTTGTTGATGTGAAAATCATATGTTTCTTTCAGTCATCTTCCCTAAGGTCAAGGGTCACAGAGGATCTGATCCAGAACGGATCCCAGGAACACTGGATCGTGGATAAAGGGTGTCATGTAGAGTCATTACCTCTAAGAATCTGGAAACACTAACACATATCTGTCTACCGATTTATTCCTGTATTTTATACGGGAAAGGTGAGTTTTTTTCCTATATGTGGTTTATCATGTGTCCTATGCAAGAAAAACTATTTTTGCCATGATATATATATATATAAATTTCCCATATCCAATCATTCCTGGAACTGGCTGCATTTCAGAAATTTTTCCGAACCATTTTAGCACATGCTGAATACACTGATGATGTTTGTGTTGCAAAACAATTTGAAATCTTATTTCGAGTGGTCAGACTGATAGTGCCTTCAGAATTAATGTAAATACAGGTTGCTGACTTGGAAAGTGTACCTGAACACCCCTTCAAGTTGTAATTTTGAGTGGGAAATTCAGAGATAATTATTAGATAGGTAGATATTTTCAGTAAATAAAGTTATTTATGCTAAGAACAATAACATTGCACATATTTAACTAAAAAACTATACGTGTACTACTGTACGATATAGAAAGGTGTTAAAATACCACTTCAAACCAGATACTATAGAGAAATAATAGCTGGCGTTGCGTAACTCAGCAGGGAGTCAGAAAGGGAGAAAAGGAGAGGATACATCGTATAGAAGAGAAGAGGGCCCGCAGAAACAGAGGCATGAAAGCCATCCCTCCAGAGAGACATCAAGCCTTGTCTGCAACAAGTGCGGCAGGGATTGCCATGCAAGGGTTGGACTCGTCACTCCAGACGCTGCAAGCAGTATTGACATTTCTAAGACGCAAGCTCAGAATTCACTGCACGTTTTTGCTCACCACCCAACATCCTGTCGAACTCGATGTAACACAGCATTGTTTTACACATCCGACTGTACATATCGGCACTTTACACCACATACAGCTCATATTTTTTCTTACTGTATCTCTGGATAAGTAAATGCTGCTTTAACGTTTCACTGCATGTAGGAATGTGTGAGTGACCAGTTTCATGAAACTCTGTTTATTCATTTGTTTGGAGTTTCTCTCAGCCCACAGGTGAAAGTGGGGTACACCGTGTCTTTGTATTGTGGAAGGAAACTGGAGTACCCAGAGGAAACTCACACAAGCATGGGGAAAGCATGCAATCTCTATACAGAATTACCCTCGCCGAGCCTGGGAACCAAAAACATTCTTGCTATGAGGCACACATGCTAACCTCTACCCCCCTGTGCTGCCCAGTTTTAAAAAGAGTTTGCTTTTATTTATTTAAAATAATATCTTAAAAAGGCACACATGTACACAATTAAAAAAAAAAGATTTGGTGGAAATAAATTAATAAAAAAAAAACTTATCTGTATGGACAGAATGAATGTAATATTTCACATCAATACAAATCAGTTTCCAGATATAATTTCATAATTAAGTATTAGAAAAAAGTTTGGGAGCAAAATGTATCGATTTATGATACCTCTAAGTGATTGTGGGGGGCAACCATTTTAGCGTGAGATTATGGCAAGATGCCCCAAGATTATGCGGGATGATGAGGTAACATGACCCAAACACAAAGGTAGGACAGGAGGTAGTGCATGCAGTGCATTTAGATATATTTGAGTGAAAAAATACACAGTTCTCACTTAATGAATCCTCAGGAAAGAAGAAATACAGAGATATATGTTCGAGCCAGAATGGCCAGCCGATGTCTTGAGGGAGAAGGTGGACGATGCAAGGAAACGACGAGCACTAGGCCCAAGTATCGAACAGGCAGACAAAGGAAAATGCTACCTCGTTACCAAAGCGAAGAGGCAGTTTCTGGACATGCGTTTCACCTTCGGATTGAAATCCACTGCCTCACAAATCATTTTATGAACAACTTTATGAATTCAGAGGCAGAGGGAGCAAACCAAACTGGACCAACAGGTCTGAAAGTCACTTATTTTTTTCTCTTTGGTGGGGAGGGTATTGATTTGTGAAAATGGAAATATACACCTACAGTACTTTAGTATAATCTATTGGTTTTAATCTATTAAAAGGCATACCCATGCTATCAGCTTCTCATTCGCACACAGCAAAACAACGCCTGGAAGCCAAATTGGCATAAGGACCGATAAAATGTATATGTTCAACCAATCAAAATGGAACTATTTTTGCAAACCAAATTACTTAATATTTTTTTACACTTTATCTTATTTTACAAAGAACACAGTTGAATAATGGCCGTGACTGGAAGTGAAGGGTTGCGCTACGTCATAGCCCCATTCTGAGTGGTCGATCTGGGAGCATCTGCTAGACAGGAATGGTGCCACCCATTTCGTTAAAAAAAAAAGCTGTTATTAATTATTGGGGACGTGCCTCTCTCTAAAACATGTTTAATAGTGTATTAAATTAGTACTAATCACCGGAAAAGTAATTTAATCCAGCACTATAGCACCCCTTTAATTTAAATTAAATATATAACTCATTTTCTCATAATCAGGATTAAAATAAATCTCTCAGCAGTTTTTCTTTTTGTTTTTGTTTTGTTTTGTTGTTATCAGGAACTTTTTTTTTACCCGTTGGGTAATATTATTCGAGAACATGGTATTAGCTTTCATTGTTATGCTGATGACACCCAGTTGTGTATTTCAGCAAAGCCAGATGAGAGACACCAGCTTAATAAAATTGAAAATTGTGTAAAGGACATTAGAGATTGGATGCTTACTAACTTCCTCCTACTGAACTCTGATAAGAGAGAAGTACTAGTACTCGGTTCGCAGGCAGCTAGAAATAAGGTTTCTGATTACTGAGGACTACTGCAGGGGGCAGAGCTTTCTCTTACAAAGCCCCACAATTATGGAATAAACTTCCAGTTAATGT
>JAOUQZ010000001.1:29704337-29717347 GCA_028564935.1 Neosilurus hyrtlii
TACTATGTAAAGCTGCTTTGTGACAATGTCAATTGTAAAAAGCGCTACACAAATAAAACTGACTTGACTTGACTTGAACTTACTACGGAGTGTATTTCTGCATAATTTGGTCACAGTTTTTTATTCTCTGTGCACTTCTTAATGAACCTGAAAGCCTCGTTATCTCACATCTGGTAAAACAGCTCGTGATTTGAAGTGTGAGAACACGGCTGGTGTGACAGGATTCTTATGTGACAGAGAAAACATTAATCATATATCTTATTCATTTTGCCTCATTATTTTTGTTTGCATTGTGGAAACCAGCTGTCTGTCAGCATTTCATCTGCTATGTTGTGTGTGAAGAAGTTGTTGTAAATACCGCCAAGGAATGTGTGTGTTTTAAGTGATTGTTTAAAAGCTAGTTAAGAAAAATGCATCGTAAAACATTTTGAGGTTTTTTAACATCACATTATAGAAGTAATTGAGAATGAGGTCTGCTCGAACTCTGACTGGTCAGAAAGTCTTGATAAATTCTTGCAGTAATATTTGACTCTTTCTATAGGAACAGACATGAGCATGGTGGATACACTACATAAACAGATTTAAAAGTGTGAATTTCTCTTCCTAGAATTCATTCGAAAACAGTTCAAGCTGCCTTTAGTCTTTATGCTCTCAGACTTTGGGATTCTTTACCACATGAAATGAATTCAGTAGAACAGTAAATTCTTTTTAACCTAGGCTGAAAACATATCTTTAATCACTACGTTCTGAGTAATCTTTAAATCATTTTATTGTTAGAACCCCCATGTCTTATTACAAACTTTTACCTCATTTTCTTTGATGTTTTTATCTTATACAGACATATAAAAAAGTTTGGGAACGCCTCTTCATTTTTTGGATTCCAAAGTAGCAACTTCCTTTTAATATATGTCATGCCTTATGGAAACAGTAGTGTTTCAGCAGTGACATTAAGTTTAGTGGATTAACAAAAAATATGCAGTATGCATCATAGCAAAATTAGACAGGTGCATAAATTTGAGCCAACTGTCTATGGTGAGAGGCATGTAAAAGAACCATTGCTGATTTTCGTCAAGAGTAGGCTGCATAGCCATCAGAGTGTTTCTGCCTGGAGAGCTGTCCGGGGTGTACTCTGCCCTCACCCAGAGGCGGCTGAGATGGGCGCCAGCCTCCCTAATTAGTGACCCTAATTAGGAATAAGCGGTTCAGAAAATAACATGGCATGACTTAGTTGAGCCTCCTTTTGCAATACTTTTATAAATAACAGCCTCTAGATGCCTCCTATAGCCTTTAATGAGTGTCTGGATTCTGGATGGAGGTAATTTTTACCATTCTTCCATAAAAAATCTCTCCAGTTCAGTTAAATTTGATAGCTGTCGAACATGGATAGCCTGCTTCAAATCATCCCATAGATTTTCAATGATATTCAAGTCAGGCGACTTTGTAGATTTTAAACTGTGTTTTGGGTCATTGTCTTGTTGGAATATCCAACCCCTACGTAACTTCAATTCTACGACTGATGCTTGAACATTATCCTGAAGAATTTTTGATATTGAGTTGAAATAATCAACCCTTGACTTTAACAAGGGCCCCGATCCCTGAACTATAGCCTCACATCATGGTGGAACCTTCACCAAATTTGACAGTAGGTAGCAGGTGTTGTTTTTGGAATGCAGTGTTCTTCCTCTGCCATGCAAAGTGCTTTTTGTTGTGACCAAATAACTAAATTTTTGTTGAGCATCAACTCAGTGATACAGTGCCTTATTGGGTTTTCTTATAAGGGAGAACAATATATACTGAAACTAAATAGAAATATTTATATGTACAGTAGTGTGCAGTGAAGATTATACACTGTTTTTATGTGTTATTCAGATAAACCTGACTTGGCTTGATTTTTATTTGCTGATATGCCAACTGTATGTGAGGAGATGGATATTTTGCAAATATAGGAGTTTTGTGTGAAAGTGTTTTTTTAAATTCTGTAATTTTTCTAAAAGGATTGCAGGACAGAGCCATTCACACTCACACCTAGGGGCCAATTAGCTGATCCAAACTGTGTATGTTTTGAGACTGTGGGAGGAAACAGGAGTACCCAGAGGAAACCCACACAAGCACGGGGAGAACATACAAACTCCACACAGAAACGGCCAAGCTGGAAAATCAAACCCAGGCCTTCTTGCTGTGAGGCGGAAGTGCTAACCACTGTGCCACCATGCCACCCCTAGACTGAGATGCGTATTCCAAATGGCCTGTATACAAGTCCAAAAGACAGTTCTGGAAATTATAAATACTTAATTCGGAATGAGACCAAATTCAGAAAGATGCTGTTTACGTGACATATCAGTTCCAATTTTTTTTTTTTCCGAATTCATCAATTAGCTATACTGTATCTTTTCTGTTGTAAACTTTTGACTGCTGGTCGACGTTGCTGGTATTAAGTGTGAGTTTGTTCTGAGTGTGCTGCGGTGTTGTGTCTGGGATCAGAGGTGCTGTAGGGAGTTACAGTTCCCACATCATTGTGCAGGAACACGCCGCTTTCCTGAGTTCATCTGTCTTCGTCTGAGAGGGAAAAGGTCAAGGCACTGAGCCGGATGTGTTCGCTCTGGTCAATGTTTAACTCACCCTGTGAGATTCCAATTGCTCCTTACAAATCACTGCTCCCAGGAATCTGCAGTGTAGTGCACTGGGAATGCTGCAAGATGAAACACATGATCATGGACATCTGAAATCATCATGGAGAGAATGTTAACTACAGAACTTTCCATTTTAAGGCATTTTACGTTCATGCAGAAATGCCAATTTCTCTTTCTTTCGCTCACTCACTCACTCACTCACTCGCTCACCATCTCTCTCTCTCTCTCTCTCTCTCTCTAGTCATGGTTCATTTATTCCAGTTCTATCAGTCTGGTCATGCTCCATTAAACTTTAGACTTGTTCAAATTAAACATTGACAATTTTCTCCTCACGCAAAGCAGTAAATCGCTCAGGAAGCATTTCCTGTCTGACAGTCTGAATTATAAAACTGCAATGCTAATGTTGCTAACAATTCAGAAAAAGCTTATCTTCAAATATCCAAACATACAACTTTTACAGTGGTTTCTGTCACAGAATGATCTTTAAAATGGACAAAAGGACGGCGGGGGGGGGGGGGGGGGGGGTGGCCTAAAGTTTGACATGATCTGGATGATCATTTGATTTTTGTAAATTAATTTTGGAACCATTTATCTACACCATGTAGCCAAAAGTATGAAGAGACAAGTATGACCAACACACTAATCCATTCTTCTGAGAAGGCTTTCCAGTAAACGTTGGGGTTATGATGTTGGCTTTGAGGATTTATGCTCAGTCAGCTACCAGAGCACTGGTGAGATCAGGCAGTGAGGTCTGCTGAGAAGTCAGTGTTCCAGTTCATCCCGAAAGGGTTCAGGTCCAGTAATAACACACCATGTCTTAATGGAGCTCAACCAGCGTGTGTGTGTGTGTGTGTGTGTGTGTGTGTGTGTGTATGAAAGAGAAAGACTGGAGCTTATTAATACTGAAGAGAGGAAATTCACCTGAGCAGGATGATACTTACTCCTCTAATCTCAGTGATTATTTAAACCTCTCAGGAGGGAATTTTACTTTCACAAGGATTTGGGATTTGATGCTTTCTTAACAATGGGTTAACTGCAGGAAGAAGTGAGGGAGAGAAAATAATTAAAACACAGGTTGGTAAAGTGAATGAAACATCAGATCAGGTCTTCTCAGGCATAACATACACACAGTTTTGTACTTCTATCGTTGCGGAGAATCACTGATATAACGCATTTCCAAAACCCTTAGACTAATCTTAATCTTCAAAACTACATGCCGAACCCCAATCCTTAACCAAACCCAATTCGAACCTGATCCTTAAAACCAAGTCTTAACCTTTAAACAGCCCTCTTTGCACCAGCCAAAATATTCTTACTTCCCAAAAATGTCATCACTCTGTTGGTTAAACACACATTCCAGTTCTCAATATGTAGGAAATACGCACGCACACACACACACCTATTCATAAGAGGACTTTCCGTTAACATAATGACACAGCTAATTAATGCTATGCTTGCACATAAATCTAATCCTAACTTCAGTAATGAGGTTCATTCTCCAGATGAAGTGAAAAACTAATTGAAAAGAACTGTTGGTGATAAAGATCAGCAGCTGAATAGGATTTGACCAATAGTGAATAAAAACAGATATCTGTGAGACTTGTTGATATCTCTGAACCTGTTTAATCCTCTTACTGATCCTTAATCCGCTTTAAAGTATATAAACAGCCACAGGAACACACAAACTACTTCATTTCTAAAGAAAACCCCACACAGCTCATTAATGATTATAAGGATGTTGGTGTTTGAGGAGAATGCACAGAATTTTTTTTTTTAATAAATTGTGTGTTGAATCTTCAAAGAAGATCAGATAATACAATTTACCTGCTTTAGTCTTTGCAGCTTCATCACACACACATAATCCACTTCAACTTCACATTTTTGGTGGTTACGATCAAAGCCTACGATGATGGTTAATGGAACACTGCTAATGACAGATAATATGCTAATTTTAGAGGAGCTCACTGAGTCAGACTCAGTGATTTATCGGAGGAAGTGATGCGTGTATGAGTAACATCTAAATGAGGACAAACTGCTCGAAATACAAACACGACAAACCACAACAAACCAAGTTGTATAATAGCTATGTTAACTTGTATGATTTAAATCGTACAGTTTCATATTGCTGCCACTCAGATAAAAGAGAAAAAGGTCAGTATCATGTTGAAATGTGAAACATTTATTGTTATAATGTTAAACTTTTCATGTTGTCATAATATATCTTCATGTTTTTCTGACATACAAAATGATAACATTAAAACAGTATAATATTTATCACATTGTATTGTGAAATTTTTAAGGTTATAATATGTTGTCATGTTATTTTGACATACCATATCGATACAATAATAATAGGTTATCGTTATAATGTGATATAGTGTGTACAGTAGTGTGCAGTGGAGATTATACACCACCACTTTTGTCTAAAAGGGCTCCTAATAAAACGAAGTTAAAATTTACTTCTCTATAATTTTTTGGTAAAAATGTATTGAATAATGCTTTTGTAGGCAACGATAACCAAAAAAATAATTCTGGCAAGTTATATTGAGGTAAAATTATGGCTAATAAACAAAAACACTGAAAATAAAACAATTTCTGTAGAAAAATTAAAAGGTGTCACAAATTTATTTATTTATTTTTTAACTTTTGCACAGCATGAATGAACTTCAATCCATATGGAATGGTTTGGCGAGTGAAGAAATAAAAAATATGTGAACACTATGTCTGAAAGGTTAAATGCTGTAATCAAAGTAAAGGGTGTCCACACTGAATATTGACTTTTTTTTCTCAAAAAAAACCCTGATATTTTTGTTATTACTATATATTGTTGTTTGTTTACTTATTCTCATCAATATGAAATAAATACTTGAATAGTACTTGGTTTCTGAGTTATCTTTTTAAGTGTACTGTATTTTTTTTTCTTCATTCGCTAAACCATTCCATTTGGTTTGAAGTTCATTCATGCTATGCAAAAGTCAAAAAAATAACATTTGCGACACCTTTCAATTTTTTTATAAAATTGGTATTTTCAGTGTTTTTGTATATTAGCCATAATTTTTACCTCATTATACTTGCTGGAATGATTTTTTTGGTTGTCATTGCCTACATTAGCATTGTTTAATACATTTTCACCAAAAAGATACATAGAGAAGTAATTTTTACTTCTTTTTATCAGGAGCCCTTTTAGAGTGGTGGTGTATAATCTTCACTGCACACTACTGTATGTAAAAATTTCATTACTGAAAACATAATCTGTGTTAATGTGTTACTACAGTCTACTTGCTCTGATGGTAAATCAACTTTTTTGTCTTTTATCACCTGTTGTAGGTCACATGTATCTTATCAATTCCTTCTGTATGCCCTGTATAGCATAAAGTCATTCAAAAGAAAGTCAGCAAGATGTGATGACATTTATGGCTAAATATTCTGCCATTCTACATTTGAGTTTGATATTAACTGTAGATTTTTAGCCACTATAGCTAACAAATGTTCATGTATTTTTTTTATATATATATATATATATATATATATATATATATATATATATATATATATATAGTTTATAATCATTAAGAGATTTATGGATAACAGTTATTCACCAAAGGCGAGGTGGAAATCAATAGTCTCTGAGTTGGAACTCTATCGTCAGCAATGTCCACGGAGCCTGAGGTAAATAACTTTTATAGCATATACTACATAGGAACATAAGAAAAGCAAATTAAAATGATATTTTTATGATTTATTTAAGCTTTTTTCAAGCATGACAGTAGTCATGTACGCTCCATTACGCCATTTTCTAAAATTCATTCAAAGTTTGGAAAAAGTGCTTTTACCTTATTAAACACAAAGGCCATATTACATGCAGCATTCTTCGTATTTTTTTTTTTTTGGACGTCATTTTGTTGCATTTGTAGGATTTCAGAATCAGTGACATTTATGATATTTTGATATCAAGCATTATTAAAAGTTTGCAGGTGAATAATATGTAATCAGTGAATGAGGTAAGTAAGATTTCGAGACTTATTCAGATCGAGGGGTTGTTATCTGCTGAGACATATTAATCTATATAAAATAAAGATAAAATAAAAGAATTCTCCATATCATACAAAAACTGAATTTTATAATTGTTTTTTTATAAATTCAATATCTTTTCCAAGTAGGCCGTCATGTTACTACTATCCTGCATTGTGCCAATTGTGCAGTAATAATTTATCTGATGGCAAGGATGCAATTATTTATTTATCCCATGACAGTGATGCAATACCTAGAATTCTTTAATGGCTTTCCACCAATCAAAAACAAGAAAACATCTTGAATATTATTTTCCATTATTATTCATTTTTATTCTCATTTCTGATTGGTGAAAAGCACCACCTAATATTTCACCTTATTCAAAAATTGCTTATTATCCCTAAATATCGAACCTGGTTGAATCAAACTGCCCATTCAGCAGTATACACACTAAATACACAGTATTTACTATATACATGCACTTACAATCCACTTTCTTAGGAACACCTGGTCACTTATGCAGTAATCTACTTCGTCAATCATGTGTCAGCAACACAGTGCAGGTATATATATATCTATATCTATATCTATATCTGCATGATTTCATCCACCGTGTTCCTACCACATGATTGGCTGAACAGACGATGTTAGCATGAACATATACCAGTGTTCCTAATACAGTGGTATAATAACAGTTATAATACTGTGATTTGGCGAGCTGTCGTGTGACTGTGCGGATGATGTTAATTTGTTTGTCAGGAGGCATGGTGAGACAATGAGAAGGCATTAAGAGGATTAAAGATTCCTGGGTGTCTGCAGTCAATCTCTCAATCCTTGTGTTGTAAACCTGCACAAAGGTGAGCTTTCACCTCGATTATTCATTACACATCACTTCCCGCCTGGCTGCTTTGTAGGTATGAGCCATAACAAGTGTGTCTGACAATCAGTAAACACACAACATGCGATGGAAACACATTTTTTTGTACTGTTCATCATTTTAATGCTACAACATGACAAAAATGACACATAGATGTCGTTACGAAATCTCTGCAAAACTGTGCAGTCGTTTTGGGTTATTTTGTACAATAAATAAGTGTAATTGTATGTAAATGATGTAAATGTAATTCAGTGACGGAGGGATTAGAAGACTAGCAGTCTTCACTATCTCTCCGTTTCTCTGTAGACTACATACACAGAAAATACATCAGCTTATTAACACTGAGGTGTAAGAACACTGGACATAATCTTAAGATCATTAGTTAATTAGGAACTATTTGGTAAGTAGCACATCAGTAACTGTGGCTCCACTGAGACATGAACTATGTTATCAGTTTAACAGTTTACACGTGTGAGTCTGAGATAATGTGTCTTGTACAACCCTACTGGATGTAAAGTGCACTACAGAGGGTCTTGAAAAGCACCTTTTTCCCTGCAGGAACTCAAAACATTTTTCAATAAGCTTTCCAACAGAGGAACTAGGCTACTTTATAGTCCCTGGGTCACAGTTCCAAGAACTTTGTTTTACTGAACATCTCCGTTCAGTAGGTTAGAAGGGTTACAGAATGACCAACTGTTTGATCAAATGTTTTTTTTAACTACAAGCGATTATATATGATGGACGGATTGTGCTGTTTTTGGTTTAAAAAGCTACATCATGCATTCAAATGAGCTTCAGTAGAAACATTCCCTTGTCATTTCACGCTCACTACATTGTGATAAGAATATAAAGCTGAACTCACATAAAACAGGTTCAGTACTCAGTGGAAATATGTTTCAGGAACTTCAGGAGGTTTCTGTACTTATCACAGGTTGGTCCAATGTTTTATAGCATATTCACAGCACCAGCAATTTATTTATTAGAGCTTTTAAGCTTTCACTTAAAAAGCTGCATAAATGTTAACAAATATCATATTCATCCACCTAATCAACATATTGTTGACACTTGAATCTAAACTCCTGCATGGTTGCTGTTCACTACTTTTAACCTCCGCCAAGAAGGTTACTTTTTCACCAGTGTTTGTCTGTCTGTTAGCGACATTACTCAAAAACTTATGAACAGATTTTGATTAAATTATCAGGATGAGTCCAAAATGATACAAGGAACAATTAATTAAATTTTGGCAGTGATCCAGATTATTGTCTGGATGCAGGGAATTTTTTAACTACATCATCCGAGTTACTGTGCCCAGACCATACTGAAGTGTAACTTCCAGTCTTGAGTTTGATGGTGTTATCTCATTCCTTTACCTTTCTGCACAACTTTTAGGCCGATTATTACAAAAATAATCCAATTATTAATACTTCCTCATCCGAGTGCCAGACCTCTTATTTAAGGCAGGCCCTGTACACAATGCAATCATATAAACGGCTGTGCGTTTTCCATGTAACAGCCTTAGCAGAGGTCTGCGCTCTCTGAGTACTTTTCTAGTTTTTGTTATGTTTTACCCTGTTCGTGTGTTTGTTAGCAGAATTATGCAAAACGTTATGTGTAATTTTTTTTAAATTTCTATCACAGGTGAGACTCTGGACAAGAAAGACTCCATTAAATTTTTGCAGATGATTTGAATCAAATTCTGTGTTCGGGATTTTTTTAAAAAGATTCTTTAACATTTGGTGATAAGACGATTTGCTTTTTTTAAAAAAAGTGTGTGGACTTTGATGAAATTTTCAAATTGCACATTGTTGGGCTTAATGGAGGTTTGCGCTCTCTGAGTGGACTTGTTTTTTATTCAACAGTCATATTTCCTACAGTGTGATAAGACAGTGAAACAGGAACTCATCCAGGAACTGTGCAGTACTGAAAAAAGGGTCTCATTACCCTGTGTAGTGCACTTATTTAAGGAGTAGGGAATAGGGAATCAGCCATAGTTATAGTTTTCCTGAGCACCAACTGATCAGTCATGATGGGCTTAATGACATCGGAATCTATTCATTCAAACAAATCCATTTAAGTGAATCAAACTACACATTTTTATTTATTCACCTCCTACCAAAATATGTACGGTATAGTGTACTGTAAGTATATTCTGGTAGGTAGTAGTCTGTTGGATAATAGTTTACTTATACACGAATATAAATAATACGCTAGTATTGGATACTATCTTCCAGTTTGTAAGCTCTCAGAAAACTTCACTTTGCGTTACTGTCTATAGAGTTTATGTGAGAGTTTATACAGTTTATGTGATTATACTGTACGTAGTCTAGAAGCTGGGAGATCCAGTTTAACCTTTTACACACTCTTTACATGCCTCAACCTCTAACTACAAACACTTCCTGTTATTTGTGTTTGTATAGGAATCACTGAAAGGGTGCTGTGTGATGTATAATGCACCCAATCCCTCTCTTTCTAGGCTAGAAAACATATTATTATTATTATTATTATCATCATCATCCCTCTGGAATCTCGTGTCCTGGTGATTTTTACAATTATGAATGTATGTTGTAAATGTAACACACTGTGATTCCCTCTCTTAGATCTAATTCTCTTTTGTCTCTAGCTCAGTGTTAGCTGCTCTAATTCAAACTCACAGCACATGAGAAGTTGATAGGCTCCTCTTTCCTCTACTTTGCACAGTCACATATAAGTGCGGGTGTATTTCATTTCATGAAAGGCGACTTTATAAAGCTGATCTAAGCCCTTGGGCCAGAAACCTAAGATATATTAGAATTTAAAGATATACTCCATGCTATCATGAGCTCAGTGGTGTTGGCATGAGCCATACCAGGATGCTCCCCCTCTAAACACCTCGATCAGTTTAACTGCTTTGTACCTGCGCACTGATTCACTTAAAAGGAATTGTTGTTGTTGTTGTTTTGTAAAGAACCGACTCCTTGATGAATCATGCCTACCCATCAGTACTGTTCAGGTTATTTGCCCCACACGGGGGCAGGAGAAGGAACGTAACGTAGGATCCCCCCTCAGTTTCACTGGGCGTCCTGCCCTCCTCACACCAGTGACTCACACACCGCTGCGTTGTCCGAGTCCTGGCTGTGCATGGAGCTCAGTCCCGTGTCCGAGTCATCATCGTTGCCACTCGGGTTAGTTTTGGAAAGTCCTCGCACGCGCTCCACCCAGCAGTCAGTCTGGTCCACAGAAGCTGAAGGTGGCGGAGGAGGAGGAGGTTGCGCATCTCCTGCGTCTTCACCCGGGTGCGTCTCCTGCAGTAAACCTCTCAGTTCACGCTCTTTGGCCTCCCACACGCGGAGGGTCGCCGCCAGCTGGCTGTGCACCGCCTCCAGCTCGGTGTGTAAACGCAGTCCGATGTACGAGCTCGTGTCCAGCTGCGTTTTGATCCTCTCCTCCTCTAAGCGCGTGGCTTTTTCCGGAGCCTCCCGCGTCTCCTCCGCGTCTCCTCCGCGCCTGCGTGTCATCCACCTCCTGTCGAGCTCCTCTCGGATCTCCCCGGTGAGCGTCTCCAGCAGCGCGTGCTGCTCGGTGAGCTGCTCCTGGAGGCGGATCAGTTGGTCGCACCGCGCCGCCGTGTCTGCGTCGAGCTCCACGCACGCGCCCGCACCCGCGCCGTCCCCGTCCCCAGCGTCCACCAGGTAGGTGTCCTGCACGTAGTTGGTCCCGTGGCGCCTCATCCGGTCCGTGTGCACCCTGGCCTCGTGCCTGTCGATCTCGCCGTCCAGCTCGCTGATGCGCTGCGTCTGCTGCCGGATGGTGTGGTCCTGCGAGAGGACGAGGTGCACCAGGGTCTCCATCTTCTCCGCGTACTCCTCCGCGCACGTCTCCTCTTTCTTCTTCTTGATCTTGTCTAGCTTGCGGAACGCTTTTCGGACCACGCGGCGCCGTTTCTCCTGTGAGATCTCCTCCCCAGCGCCCAGCGCCTCCGGGGTGCCGGGCTCACACTGCTCCGCGCACCGAGTCTCTTTACTGTGGACGACACGCGCCTCGGCGCTGCGCGGCCCGCTGCCCGGTAACGACGCGTCGCTCCTGACCAGCACGAAGCGCACGTTGTCCTGCTCGCGACCCCACGCCGTCCACAGGCGGAGGATTTTGGTCCGGTTGGGCAGCACGCGCTCGAAGCCGCGCCATTTCTCCACGATGCAGTAAGACTGCGTGGAGCCCGCGAGCGCCGGAGAGCTCCGGTCCTCCAGCAGCACGCGCACAACATCCGCGCAGCTCGTCCGCCTCGTCACCCCCGACACCAGCTTCTCCTCCCGGCACACCCACACCGAGATCTTACACTCCTCCACCTCCATCCCGAACCTGCGCTCTCAACTTTCACTCCCGGCTCCAGCTCCGAAACGAGCGCGGCTCATCGTGCTCAACTGATCCTGCGCGGAGATCTCCAGTCCGGTCCTGGGGATCAGCACACCGCAGCCTCCAGATAAACCCCGCGGTGGCTCAGATGTGCGTGGATTTCCGCTGCGTAGTGCGACCCGACCGCCTGCCTGACATCCTGTGACTCTCCTAAACTCGAGCTCTGCCTTAAACCGAGCCCCACACTGCACGTCACGTGACACGGCACCTCGCAACTCAGCCCAATATCACCAAGTGTATCCCGCCTGTTAGCAAACACTGTGTCAGGAAACACGTCATTCATCAACCAGTCACTCTCTCCCTTAAAGGAACCACGTGACGTCAGCGCGTGTTTTATCCCACAGGCGGGTGTCCGTGACGTAAGTTCAGGGTGTCCTCTGGTAACATTGTTACTTTGAATTGTATGATGATCTTATTTCTATTCATTAAATTAAACAATTACACGAATCAGTCTGATTGTTCTCCTGAATGATTCATTCTTATATTCAAGTCTGATCCAAAGCACCACAACTCCTAAACAAGTACAAACAACATCAACTTGAATCTAAGAGCATTTACAAAACAAATAATAAGCAGAAAAAAAGTTCCACAGGTGGAAAATTCAGAAATATCTTTAAATAAATATGTATTTTTTGCGAGCAGTGGTGTCCCTGTGGTAAGGTGCTGGATTACTGATATGAAGGTCGGGGGTTCAAGCCCTGCGATGGCCTGGTGAGCTGTTCAGGGTGTACTCTGCCCTCGCCCAGAGTCGGCGGAGATGGGCGTCAGCCTCCCCGCGACCCTAATTGGGATTAAGCGGTCCATCTTTTTGTCCTGTGAAAAATTGTGTCATTATATTACCTTTATATTTGCATTATATTTCACTTATATTTCATTTTATATATATATATATTTGTATCCTATATTTTTTATATTTATATTTTATTCTATATATTTTTTTTATTTTATATTTTTTGCATTTTTATATTTATACTGACCGTCAAAATCCTTTAAAAAGTTTTAGTTCTTGTTCTTTTCTTCTTGTTGCTTTGATAGTTTATTCTTTACATTCTGGACAGTCGTACTAAGCATTTCACTGCATATTGTACTGTGTATAATTTGTA
>JAOUQZ010000001.1:29776308-29805780 GCA_028564935.1 Neosilurus hyrtlii
CCTCAACATCTCTGAACTGCCCCCTAGGGGATGCTTAACATCAACACCAACATAACTGATCTTTATTTTTATTGGTAAAGGGAGAATAAATAAGCCTGAAAGATAAACATAATATAGAACAACGATGCAGAAGCAGAAAACCACAGTCTGTCTTCGCACATTTGTTTATAAAACCAAACCACATGTTCCATAAAGTTTCATTTCAACGCCATATCAGCACTGATCTAGAAATCTAATGTGTTAGGAAACAGACTTACAGTCCAAAATTATTTACAATTTCTATTGTACACTAAGACCACAGGACTGATCTAAAACCAGTTAACTAACTAATTAACCCGAATAAACAAAACATCTCAATCTAATGAACAAAATATACTAAAACCAAACAGTCCACTAAAACATGTTTATTAACAAATAAACAACATTAACAAACCAACAAAGAAAACAAATAACTAAGTAAAATAACCAACAAACAGAATAATTATCTAAATCAGATTAATATATACTACACAGGAACAGTGCGATCTGTTTGGACCGCTATCGGGAGATTATCCTGAGTGGATAATGCATGAATCAGGAAGTTATTTCCGCTAAAGGAGGTGTGAGTAGTTATTTTCTTTATAGATGAATTTTACAGCTATGATTATTACTTTCCTGGTGGTTTTGTTGAAGCACATCAGCCTTATCTGATGTTTTTTTTTTTTTTCCAAATATGCTGCAAACTCAACACTTTCTATAGGGCGTACTTATTTCCCCCTACGTGTATATGAATGAAAGTAACCAAAAACAAACTGATGAACAGACCAGCTAATTATTAATTTAGTTAATTTATTTAGATCCACTTTTGATATAACCAACAATGAAATTATTCGTGTGTGTGTTTATGTGGACACAGTCTCTCCAGTTTAATGAGAATTTACATAGCAAGCAGCCTGTATTATGTACAGCGTGTTCAGTCATGCATGTTCATCAGTGAGGAAGGAAAGACAGATGGAAATGTAATTAATGTACATGTCTAACCCCCGTCTCCTCTTCTTAAATAAACATGTTAATCCTGTTACCCGTGGACGCAGTACATTGTTAAGAACGTTTCACTTCTTGCCATGAATATTTGATTAACTGGCGCTGCGCTGCATTAGCAGGAGAACATCCCGAACCTGCTCGATCGACCCCATGCTGCGCTCGATAGACTCGAGGAGCAGGAAGTCTCTCCATCTCACTTCATTACCAAATTAAGTTGTAATCGAATGGCCGAGCTCTCCGTCCACGCATTAGCCGCAATCTTCTATTCAGGCAATTCCCACAGAGATGAAAACAAACAGCGCAGGTTTCAACCTGATCTTGCACTGCTGCGGCTTTAATTCACTATGAAAGACTAGAGAACGGAGAACAGTTGTGTTTACCCCAAGCTTGTAAATGCCAGACAGCTCCATGTGCAATGTTCCACATGCTGAATGAGTTCGTGATTTGTCTTACAATAGAGCATCATTTTCACACTCAGGGGGGTTTCTTCATTTTTACTATTTATTTATCATGTAATCAGTTATATCAACTCCGTTTCCCTGTTTTTAATATAAAATGTTAGGGATTATTAATGATCAAGAGGCAGAGACAGAGAGGGAGAGACATTTTTGTTTTCAGAGAAAGAGAGAGAGAGAGAGTCATGTACCCACCCCGCTTACAGTTATTCGGTGTTTAAATTAAGCTCACGCACCTGAACTTGAGCGCCAGTACTTACTTCGAGTTCTGCTTTTTATTCCTATTGTGTGCAAGATCTGCTTGTTTTATGCAATCAGGCATTGTTCCTAACAGCTTGTGCGCTAGAGAGGTAAATAAATAGAACAAGTTATTTATTTTTATGTGGCTAATATTTTATATTGTTATATTTGTACACCTAGGTTAAGTAAATACTGAATGTGACAGATACAAAACAGTTTTTCCGTGACCTCGATTTGAATGTGCTCATAGGCTATTAGATCATATCCACCGCAGAGAGTGGAATAATGGTTTTATCTTTATACACACATACATGACTGTAAATTTTCTTATTGGGCTATTTTAATTCCCAAGCTTTTAAAGCCTGGCTTAAATAATTATTGTGATATTTAATCATAACTCATAATTTTCATTTACATGGATGTTGAACAGATAACAAAGATAAATTCACCACTCTGTATTTCTTCCATGCTTTCTTACAGCTATTACATGAGTGAGGAAGCAGTAAAAAAAAAATGGAAGGAGGGAAAAAAGAAAGAAAAAAAGGACATCCCATTCACGTTGTGTAAATACTCAATTTTTGTGGCAAACTACGTGAAAGAGGACTTAAATCATACAATGTGTGTTTGACAGGTAGCATTTTGTGAAACCCCGCTTGATAATATTGCCAATAAATAGTCGGAGAAAAAGTGAATGATTTCCATTAAGTATGTATATTTCAGCTGTGCGGTATGTGTAGGTGATAGTTGAAAGAATGCTGATTTAGGCAGTAAAATTAACATTTCCACAATACTCATTATAACATTTTTGAATGACATAGCATTGCACATTACTCCTCAAATGTGCTAATTTATTTGTAAGAAAAACTCTAACATCCCAAACAAAGTGATAGGATGTGACATAATTCTAGTGTACATTGCCACAAATCACCCATGAAAACAAATAACTAATAAAATCAATTAACAAATAAATCAGTTAACCAACTCTGTACAAGCAACAATCAAAATTAAGAACCTGACTGGTAAACAAACAAACAAAATATTACCTAAACCTACACTAACAGATTAACTAACAGCAAACTCTCATCAATCTTATGGATTGTTTTTCATTTTATTACTCTGTGACTCTCTGACCTTTTTATTCAACAGGATGTTGCTTATTCAGATAATTAATCTGCCTTTGAAATGTGCAGATTTTCTAATTTGCAAGGAAAAAACTTAAGACCTGCTACTGGGTGTATTTATCCTAGCATGTGCACACACATCCTGAAGCGTAAAGGAAACTAAAACTAACTTTATACTGGGACGGGGCTATTTAGTTACACAAAAGAAAACAAATGAAAGTACACAAGGCTGATTAAAAGGCATGCGGAGTGTGTGTGCTTCTTTCTTTTTGTTTTTTTAATGTGTGAACACAAACTAACTGTGTTCAGCTTCCAAAGCACACACAGGACATATAGAAGGCTGTGTTATGGCACAAGGTGAAATTAGCCTGCAGGCTAGTAAAAGCCAGTGGCGTTATCCATCACAATCTCCCTCTGCGCTAACAACCTGAAAAGTTCAGATATGATAAAGGTCTTATAAAAATATAAAGCCCTGGTTGTCTGTAAGTAATTGCAGAAAGGCTTCGGCTATTATTTACCGTGCTCGTACTATAGATATGACTCTCTCACACTCAGCGCTATTAGTCTCAGTATTAGACTATCATCAGGAAACAAATTCAATTAAGGATGACCTGAAATCTCTTTTAAACAGAGAGAAAGGCTTTTGCTTTTCATCAGCACGCCATTCTTTATCTTGTGCCACGCTGGCAATTTCCTACATGACACCATTTTTTTATCTGTCAAGACAAAGCGAAAGAAATATCCTTCTATAAAATTCATTTAAGTAGATCCCTTTAGATGAGAATCATGAAAGAGTCTGATGAATCGCTATGATATGAGTCAGTATAAGCACTATTCAACCCTTTGTTCTGGAATGTTTTTACCATAAAACTTTATACAAGTTAGGATGTAATTTTAAACAACCTATTTTAATCTTGGTCACAAAAAAATAGCCAAGTGCTGAAAATATCACCATTTTCTATCACAAAAGATGAAAAATTCCCCAGAAATACTGCACTGTCCTTATAGCTTTTGGTATTTATATATTATTTACTAATGTTTCAAAAATATGGATAATTAATGCCTGTAAAATATTTATTTTTCTTTTAAATTGAAAGAATTTTCAATTTAAAATAAAATTTAATAAAATCAAAAAATTATATTTATATAATGAAATTAAAAGAAACATTTTATATTTAAAAAGTAAAATTAGGCTGGATAAAAAAAATATCCCGGTTTCTCATTAGCGCCTGCACCCAAAAACGGGTGCCGCATCTATTTTTTCCCCCCTGAAAAACCACCCTCAAAACCTCAGAAAACGCCTCGGACAACGTAAAGACAACATAGAATGTGAGTCCTTGTTAGAGGCTGGGGTTGTGATTCTGAGATCGGTTTAGTTCTGTTTGAAACCGTTTTATTTTCTAAAGAATTTGGGAACCGCACGGCTGCTGTTCTATAGACAGTTGTTCTCATTTTCAGTTTAATACATGTTAGATGTACATGCACATGTAAAAGACTGGTCATCTAGGGTGAGCTGTGAAGCAGAAAATCCTGAAACTTCTAAAAGGTTCCTGTTATTTATTCTTGTTAATTTATTCAAAAGTCCTAGCTTCAGTCACTTTACCTAGTTAGCTTTAAAAGCTTTTGGGATTCAAAAGTCACCTCATTTCTCTATTTAAAAATTTTTTTTAAATAAAAACAAAATTTTTTGATGAGAAACTGGCCTTAAGGACCATTTATAGTAGCTTAACATCATCCCAGCTGGTTTAAGTTAGTTTGCAATTAAGTTCACTTCACTCATTCATTTGCTGAACCACTTAATCCTACTAGGATCGCAGGAAGGCTGCTGCCTCCATTTGCCGATGCTGAGTGAAGGTGGGGTCCCTCGCCAGACCATTGCAGAGCCAACACATACACAACCACTCACACCTAGGGGCAAATTGGAACAGCCAATTAGTATAATGTGCATATATTTTACTGTAGGAGGAAACTGGAGTAACCGGAGGAAACTCATGCAAACACAGAAACATACGAGCCTGGGACTCAAACCCAGGACCTTCTTACTACACCACCGTGCTGTCCTTGAAAATTTTTTTTTAATATATATCCACAACATTGCAGAAAAGCAAATTGTGATAGAATTGATCATAATATTCTACAGTCATATTGCCTGGCTCTACAGTACAGTACAATTACAAATCAGCAGAAAAATGGTTACAGTCAGAGTTTTACTGCATTCACCTTCATATTATTTCATGACTACTGTAATGTAAACTAAACTGTAAAGCTTCCATACTGGATTTAATATGCAGTATGTTTGTTCTTTTCTTTATTACAAGGAACAGTGTGAGTTGAACAAACTCTAAGGCTATTAAGGGCTACTGTAAACCCAAAGGTCAAGTCCATTAAAACTCCAATAAACTATGAAGATGTTCAGCTTTATGCTTGGATTAAATGTTGCCTTATTCGCGTGATTCTGATGAAAAGAAAAGAAAAAACGCTTCAAAGACTTCTGTACAAGCAATGTAAAATCTAATTTTATAATCAAAAATGGTTTCTTAAGTAAAGCAGAGCACCATTAAAGGAGTTGTGTCATGATTTCTATCCAAATTCAGTTGCCAAAAAAAAATAAAAAATCATGAAAATATGCAATGAAATGTTCAAAATACTTGTCAATATTTGTTAAATAGCATTTCAGCTTGCCAACCAAAAGGAGTGGAGAGTTTCTGAGCCTAGTATAGAGCAGATAGAAATGGATTTTTGAAATCTTGTTGAGGTGAACAGTTTTGAAAAGACTGAGATTTCGTTGCAAGCCCTGAACAGACTCAAAGGTGACCATTCAGTTGTGAATAGCCTGTGTTTTTTATCTTCTATTATCAGTTAATTTTGGATAAATCCAAAGATTTTATGAAAAACCACCCTCACTCATAGGTATGTTTCGGTTCTGTGTCTGTTTTCAATAACAGTAACAAGCCCATGTGTCCCCAAGAAACTTGTGCGTGCATGATAACTTGCCATTCCAAGATTGACGTGTTAAAGCTTCGAGTATCCGTACCTTGTTTCTGACTTGATGCTGATTAGCTCACACACGATTGGCTGTTATATAGCTCGCGAAATAACAAAACTGAATCCCAATAATTACTCACACAGAACAATAAAAACACCCAATCTATCTTAGTCAGGCAGACAAACTTGATGAGCAAAACAACACAGAACATTAGTGGCAACACGGAACATGAACTTGATGCACAGATAATTACGCTCACAAGTCAAGTGATACAAGTGAACACGGAAATCAGCTAGTGAAAGGCAGAGAAATGCTTATGCTGTTACAACACTGTTTTCTCTTAAACTAAACACTTATCGAGACTCTTTTATTGCATTATTTGACTGCTGTTGTAAGTAAAATGAACTCCCTTTTAAATAATAAAAAGATAAATAAAAATAAAGGTAAATTCATAAAGAATTATAATCTGCATGTAACACAATTTAATTTATGCAATGAAAGAAATACACTTTTCCCTTTCTACTCCTTACATCTCTTAACCCCAAACCCTCATTTTATTCCATTCAAATGTGCTCCAGCTTTCTGAAGCAAAGCTCCCACAAACACGGTTCAGCTGTGTTCATTTCACTGAGTGTGTTGTGACATGGTGCCAGTGAGCCTGCACAAAAGTGCACTTCCTAGACATTGTACACACACAATCCCAGAGGAAAGCCACTTCCCCTGCTCTATTGTCAAGCTGATGTATCCCACGAGCACCGTGGCCGTGTTTTGCCGAGTCAGAGCAAGTTATTATCTGAAGGGGTTCGGATTGGCTTGCTCTGTCTTACAGTTCCTACTCCAGGAAATGAAAGGGACGCTGCATACAAATAAACATGACCTCGCAAAGGGGTGTTCGGGCAGCAGCATGGTCGGGCTTGCTTCTAACCTTCTCTGAGTAAATAGGAATGAAGACAAACATCCAGAAAGAGAGGCTGTGGATTTGCAGTGCTTTCTGAAGTTTACCATAGCAGTCAGGAAATGTTCAGCTAATACTGATATCACAATACATTTGTATGCACATGTTCCCAGTGTCATATTAAATCAGTAGTCATAATAAAAATATAAATGAAATAACTGGTCAGTTCAACAAGGATCCAATCAATCAACACATTCTACATTTTCAGGACTAATCTGCTCAGCAAATTAAAAAAAATCACTTTCTAATAAACAACCAGTTAAATGACTTATAAATCGTTAGAACTAACACAGATTGGCTCAAAATTGACTGAAGGATGCACTTTTTTCTTTTTTTCAACATACACTGATTTATTTTATTTCATATTTATATTCATATTTTTTCTTAAAGTTTCTATATTTTAAATTCAACAGATTCGTTTTGTTTTTATATGGTTCTTGGTCTTGAAACAGCCTCATCCATCTCGACAAAATGACCAGTTTTATAAAAATCTTATTCCATTTCATTGGTTGAAAGTGGCTCAAAACGCCATCTAGTGGATAAAACCATCCTGAAGCAAGTAAGGCCCCTGCGGACATGCAGTCAACTGTTTGGTACTTCACCCCATCATGAAATCACCAACTGTTTACTCTGTAAAACTGCTTTGTGACAACGTCGACTGTAAAAATCACAACAGAAATAAAATTAACCTGAATTAAATTCACATAGGGAAAAGGGTTAATGCCCTCAGTAACATACCTCCCACAATCCCCTGCTCTTGAGTGGGATGCTGATCAAGACTCACTGAACAACTCCTGCCTCACCCACCCAAGTTCGTACCATGATGATGCCGTATCTACCCTTACAAAACTGGCTGTGTTTCCTGAGTGGGAGGGGCAGACTCGCTCTCCAATCACAATCACAATAACCACTCCCAGGCTCATGTATAATGAAGAGGAAGATGGACAGACAGAAGGCCATCAGGAATACCTATACTGCAAATAAAAAACAAAAAGACCTAAGTTTTCTTTTTAGTGATTATGGCAGAACTTGGCAGAAGCTTGAGGTTCTGAGTCTGAATGTTCAAGTCAAACTAAGAGCAGCTCGTCCATGATCCCTCCAACACACACTCACACTCTTCGTCCCAATTGGCTGGATGCTGGTGGTCCACAGCTTCATTTTTATTATAGCATATGGCTTCACAGAAAGCTCTTCTGAGTAAATATTTTATAGACAGTAGTCTGAATAATACATTCTTGCATATTTTACGTCTTGAAAACAAATTATTCACTTATTCTTCAACATTAACCTAAACACGTGGATATATGTTTAAAAATCACCATAAATCATCCATAAAGCCTAGTGGTGTGTGGGGTGCAGGCCTCTTCATTTGTGAGCTGTGAATGAAGTGTGTGTGTGGGGGGGGCTGAGAGAACAAAGGCCGTGTCACGGCTACGTTGAGCTTAGAGAGGAAATCGTTGAGTGCGTGATCACTCTGGCGGTTAGCTGGAACACTGAGGCTGAGGTTTTTCTGTGTCTAGGGAACTGAGTCACACACACACACACACACACACACACACACACACACACACACACACACACACACTCGCTAACTGAAGTGCTGATTGAAACTTGAGCTTAGAGATTTTTCCTTTTAGCTGGAACCAAACCGCTGCCTAAGGAGGGAGAGAGAGAGAGAGAGAGACACAGACAGAGACAGACAAAGAGAGAAAGTGAGAGAGACATAGAGACACACAGAAAGACAGACAGACAGACAAAGAGAGAAAGAGAGAGAAAAAGAGAGAACAGCTTTTGAAGAGGAAAGACATTAAATATCACTCTGCTGCCTGATGCTAAACTCTGACTAAAGCTGATGTCAATGTCTGAAGACAAGATTCTCTCTCTCACCCACCCACCCTCATCTGTCCTACTTCACTCTCCTTTCTCTGGAACACACAAAAACTTCAATATCTTTGCTTTCATCTATCTCATTTTAACACTCACTCTTCATCTCCTTTCTGTTTCAATCTCTCTCTCTTCTCTCTCTCTCATTTTGCTGTCTCACACTGTTGCTCTCAATGCTAAACATTTGCTATGCCACAGGCTACTCAAAAACAACATTTCCCGTTTACTAAAGCTCTGCTCTAACAAGCCAAAACAAGCAAATTGGATGCTAATAACGGATAAAAGCTGCCTTAAAAACAAACACTTCTCAATTCTGGTTTATGTGCTGCAACGTAATCGAGACGAGCTTGAACCAGCTTTCACAAACATCATCTATGTTTTTATCTGATTAACCTAATTAAGAAAAATAGATGATAGTGAGGGATAGCTGCAGGAACGAAGGTAATAACAGGAACAGACTCTTCTCAGACCGCACAGAAAATGTCTTGACAGTGGCCAACTTCATGCTCTTTATTTCTGTAGCCTCTCCAACTTCATAAAAAAATCTAAAGAATAATCCAGCTTGCAGGGGTGAAGTGTGCAAGCTGGAACTGGAGGAAAGGATCCAGCTGAATGAGCTCGATGTGAATCATCAGGACTGGTGGCAGTGATCGTTCCTTACACGGTATTTAATCGCAGTCCTGACTGGAGCTTCTGTTTCACTCAGGTCAGTAGGAGAGAGAGACGACGTGTACCATGCAGTGTGTGTGTGTGCGTGTGTATGTGTGTGTGCAAAACCATGCAGGGTTAAGGCGATGGGTTACTGATCCAAAGGTCAGCGGTTCAGTCCACACAATCACCACTGTTGGGCCCCTGAGTAAGGCCCTTAACCCTCAACTGCTCAGTTGTATAAAAATGATAATTGTAAGTCACTCTGGATAAGAGCGTTTGCCAAATGCTGTAAATGTAAAACCATGTAGTGTGTGTGTGTAGTTGTCAGGCTGTAGCCTCTTTGTCGTTGTGAGCATGGAGTGGGCCTCCTGTAGCTCGGGGCCACTCAGCACACACTATTGTTCCTGATCTCAGTGAACAAAGACGGCCACCCATAGCCCTACGCACCCCCAACACACACACACACACACACACTATTGTCACACTGACAAAAAGCCAACCTAAATTTCATTACATATGAACACCCCACCACTCTCTCTGCTGTGTGTTTGTCTCCGTGTGTCTCAGTTGAATCTGTAATTAATGATTCAGTCATTACATTATTTCAGTTCTCATATGAAACCTGTGTGCTCCTTATCCACGGCTCGTTCTCTAGATGACGACTTGAGTCTTAATCTCTGTTTAACTCTCATAATAAACTCTTATCCTGGGTAAGATTCTAATGCCACAGCAGCGATGGCGACGACGACGCAGACACCAAGCACCTGTTGCTTTAAAGCGGCTGTGTATTAATAGCAGGCTGGTCTTTTCATTCGGATTTCAGCTGAAGTTCAGGATCAAACAGAAAAGACATGTTTAACCGCACAACCTCCTGACGTCTTACAGCTCTTCAACTCGTCACACTCGTCCAGCCTCTGTCACATTACCGACATTTAAATCATCAGTATGTTATACAGGCATTCACAAAATACTGGATTATTTATGTATTGTACAAAGACACTTGGTCACATGATGTGTTAGAGATTTGTCAGGAATAATATAGAGTATTTACACCTTATTATATATCTGTACATAAAATCCAATGAGTGTCTGTTCCTGTCCACTATAGAATCAAACCGGTCAATATGTATACACACAAGCGCCATCCTACTTTGTGCCGTTTAATCTCCGTAAGTTAATGCACGTATGTATTTTTTGCTACAAAGCATGCATATATGTGTAAAATGCAAATCTCTCTTACACATGGTTGAAAAGACACCACCTATTTTGGCTTCACTGTGTTGCCAACATACAGCCTTCAGAACACATCAGCCTTTTCTTCAAGCTGCGAATCTCAGACTTTCTTGACAGTTTCCTCTAGAAAGCCTAGAGCACCACTGGATGAAGTAGAACACCGAAAACACTCAATACAGAGTGTTTATTTAATATTTTTTACATATTGTATATTCACTAAAAAAAACCTCTTTATTTCCTGGTACCCTCTGGATTTCAGTGCCGGGCAGCATGTAGGGCAACATGAGAAACTGCAGGGTAGCCTTGGAGTGACAAAAGAGTTAAGTGAAATGAATATATTTGAAAGTAAAACCCAGTCAAGCAGGTACTGATGCTAGGTTATTATATTTGTCATGTACATGCCACATTGGGCAAGAAAGAATTTAATCTGGAAAAAATAGAATTTTTTTTGGAAATGGATTGGGTTTTTTAAAGGATAGATAGCTATCTAATAGTTTTTGTATTTTTAGGTTGTTTTCACGTGTGTGTGTGTGTGTGTGTGTGGATATATTCCCGAGATTGCTCACCAACCTGATCAGGACACTCCTGTGTAGTATATGCTTTTATTATAGTTATCTATTTATTTCTGAAGCATGTTGTAATGGATAGTAGTATTCATATCCAAGGTTTCAGTTTCACTGCACTTACTCAAACTACAGAAAAAAGGTGATCTCTAATTACTTACATGAAAATTTTCAGAGATATCACAGGAATTTTCAGTATTTTTTAACAGTCACAAACTCGAAAAAGGAGCAGCTGAGTGGATGTCAGAGTTTTGAATATTCTCCTCTATAAAATGTCATGTTGGTTTACAGAATTGAATTTATTTCCTTTTTACTGATAACAATCTAATTTATCTATAAGATAATAAACACACTGGGTTTTGCAACACAACAGTCTCACTGAGGTTAATTCAGCAAACCTACACCTTGTGACCCAGATCAATATCATAAATAAAATCTTCATGATATGATGTAATTTTCTGATATCTAGAGAGAGTGTTCTTCTTTGCCCTGTAAATGTTACTTTCTCGAATATTTTTTCATAGAAAGTAGAGACTGTGCTTTCCTATTTATTCATTTCCAAGAACAATGCAATACTATAATTGAAGTAGAGCAGATATACAGTAATACTTTTTTTTAACAATACTACATTTTTAAGGGCTGTTTCATGGTCAGGGTTGTCTTTTTTAAATTATACAAGGGACCCCTTTAAATAGGCACTTACATACTTTATGACTGTCTTTTGTTTATTGTTGTATAGAGGTCTCTTGTATAGTCCCAGCTACACTAGTGAAATCTTCTCAATTCTGATAAATATTCTTATCAGAGGTAAATGTTGCTCAAATTTTGACCAAGAACTGAATTCAATTCTCTCCACTGTAATAAAAATAGTAGATTTTACCTGATAAAATTCTGAATTGCACTTCTAATTACTAAACAACTTTTACTTTTGGAGGGGTATTTTCATACAATCTAAAAAAGCTGTTCTGCTGCTTGTAAGCTCTTATTTATAATCTAAGTGGCTTTGTCGGGATCCTTTGTCCATCAATAATTGAAAGTAGACAATTACATGTGGCGGACAGAAGTGCTTTTATCAGATATTAATTGCTTTTGTTAAAGAAATACTGTATGGCTTGCTGAAAAATATCATTGGGATTGGATGTGAAATACTTTCTCTACACAGTTCCACATCAGCTTGATAAACATGTCTGTCAAAAAATGTCTTCTCCGGAAAAGCACAATGATTGTCACTGATGCTTTGTTACTGCAGTTAATAATATATACAACTAATGTTGTATTAAAACCTGCTCAGATAATGTGTATACTGATCTTTTATTCTTAATTCTGCAATTTAATTTTTGTATGCCTTATTCAGACACAGCACTACAAGCAGATGTACTTATTCTAGAGACCCTGTACCTGTTATACTTTCACCCAGTGTAAATTAGACACCATTATACCTGTAGCTCTGATACTTCAAACAAAATATTCTAGTCTCATAAGGTTTTGACTGGTAACACGAAACCATAAAAACTAGAAGTTTTATTTTTGGCCAAATTTCAATGTCCAGCTTATTTCCCTCTATATAAGCTGACCATAAATTCATGAAGCACTGTTACAAAGACACTTCATGTGCATAACTGCACTTTATTAGTAACAAAGAGGAATAAATCCATATTTAACACCAGATTCATATTCAAATTCATTCACGTACGAAGACGAAATTCATCCCATTTGTTTTTGGTGAATAAATTAATTACTGCTTGACTACATGTGAAATAAACACTTCATGAGGCCCCTCAGTTGTACAGTGAATGTCGTAACATGGAATCTCACTGCTGGTTATGCAAGGAAACATTAACTGATGTGTGATATTCAGTCCACAAAGTAAGAAAAACAGGAATTTATACTTTGGATATAAATTTTAACGCAGGATCTTTATTGCAAGCCCTACAATTTGCATTTTGAGATGATACTTCGGCGATAGCATTGAATAAAACATAACAAAAAATGCCACAATTTTTGTCTGAAAAAAAGAAAGAGGACTACATCTCATTTCTTCATTATAACCTCAAACCATCTGAGCGATCCAACTGGACAGTGACCCCCAAAACCTACATCAAAGCTGGCTGTGGAACATATAAAGCGGGCAAGCATTAGGCCTAGGTCTCACGTAGCTGACATCAGGCTAGCCCATGGTAGACCATTTTTAGTCTTCCAGAAGTTTGTTAATATTAAAATTAACCATGGGTCAAGTGTTGGATCATTTCAACCTTTGCAACCATGAACGCATCCATAAGGTGTATCTACTGGATGTTACCGCAGATTTCCCTCAAGGTAAAAATGTACATGAAACAGCGACTGCCCCGAATGAATCACAGTTACTGCCGGCAGATGTGACGTCTGCAATATATGCATCACAGCTGCTTACATTTCTCAGGCAAGTGCAGATTTTCTTCACCCATATTTTTGGGTGAAACTGCCTCCAAAATCCTCCTGAATGCTCATGGTAATTTCAGACATGGTGCTCAGGTATCAACCATCTATGCAAGACCTTTGCCTACAGCTTTTGGAATGGCCCAACCTTGACCCTATCGAAAACATGCGGGCCATGTTTAAAAGTCAGGCCCCGTACCAGGAAGCACAGAAACTTAACTGAACTCTGGAATATTCAACCAAGATTCGACAAGAAGCCTCTGGACAGGATAAAACGTGCTTATGGATGTGTCACCATATTTTAGGAGTGTTGTATATATCATTTAAACTCGGTGTTGATTTCCGTAATCCCAAAATATAATCAGGTGGGCAAGCGGAAACAACTAAAAATTATTGGAGAAAATGTGGGTGAAGTGCACATTCACACAGTGAAAAAACCTCAACCCTATGATAAGTAAAGTTTAATTATCGTTAACTGCAGTTAAATTCAAATCTTAGCTGTTACAGTATTATTTGTGTATATCTTATTGTTTTGTGTATAATAATCATCATTATAATTATAAACACTCTTCCATTAATATGCACCTCAGGCTATAAATAATAATTTCAATAAGATTCTTAATTACAATCAGACTCTTCTACGGTGTAATGAGATTTACGGTGTCTTCTATGGTGTAATGTGGGTAAAGTTCAAGGATTTGATATTCTTTTTAAATATTGTTTGCTATGCTTTTGGCAGGTTACACTATAGGTGGTGTTCCGAGATCTGGACCCATGTGACCTCAATAAATTTGAGCATTGTCCCCTCTACAGGTCTCTGCATGGTCTAAGTATTATATACAATAATACATACCGTTATAATATTGAAAATATTTGCATTCAGAGACATCAAAAGTTAATAGACACCTTTCATTACAGAGTTTAATCTGTAAAATGTAATCAAACAGTCAGTATATTCTTTTTTATTGTTTTAGATTATAGAATATAAAGTGTATAAAGTGTATAAAGAGAAAAAGAGTTGTCTGATTTTCAAAGAAGGTGTACTGTGGGTTAATCTGAGGGTGGATTTAGTCAGTGATAGATTGCACAAAACTTCCTCGTTAGACTCAACAGAGAGTCTTACAGAACGTTAGTCCTTACCAACAAAGGAATTAACAGCATCGACCTGGACCCTCTAACAGGTATCCTCGGACTCTCATACTGATGAAATGAATCTCTGTTGCAGAAAAACTACAAGTGAGTCGAATACTGCTGTGAGGAATCTCCATCAACTTGCTTTTTCAAAAAGATATTTCTATTTTGATACATCAATGAATGGTTGAGCTGGTTGCTCAAAATGCTGATATTCACCGTATATGATAAAAACATAACTTTCCACCATAATGGATTCATTATTCTACACAGATGTTTCACATAAAAAAATGAATCATTTCTTGCATACTGCTTGCATGTATGAATTTCTGATTGGCAGTTTGAAAGGGGTTTTTAACAGAAATGTCTGTGTATACACCATACGGTTATCCATTTATTATCTGTTACAGGAATCTTGTAAACAGACCGGTCCCCGTAATTAAACACCTTATAATGAAAATTGTTAGCTGCCTCTCTTCAGTTACATATATTCATACATTCCCCTAACCGCTTAATCCTACTAGAGTCACAGGGAGGCTGGAGCCTATTTTAGTTGACTCTGAATAAAGGTGGGGTACACCCTGAACAGCTCGCCAGGCCACCACAGGACCAACACAAACACATACACAACCATTCACATTCACACCTAGGAGCAATTTGGAACAGCCAATTAGGCTGATGTGCATGTTTTTGGACTGTGGGGGGAAACCGCAGTACCGGAGGAAACTCATGCAAGCACAGGGAGAACACGTCAACTTCTAAGTTGCTTTCAGGACACTTAGCCACAGTGGCTGATTACTATCAAGTCCCACTGCTCACCCTGTAATTATATACAACTTATTAACCTAGAACGAGGTCAGTACAGGGAAATTCCAGACAGACCCTTCATAGAGTGATAACAAGGTAAATGCATCAAGGCTGTGGTCTGGAATTACCCTGTACTGGCCAAACTAATGAAATGAATAAGTTATTTATAATGTGTTTTTTTAACCCCCCCATAAAAAATATAAAAAAGGAAGTGAAAATTGATTTCTACGTCCAATTGTACACACAATGTTAATTTGAAATTAGGCTAGGCTCACTGAAGCAAAACAAAGCTTGAGTCAACAACATGACTCAATTTATGTTCATAACTTTTACGTTATGAGTTAACTCACCATGGGTAAGATTAAATGCAATGCCTTTTTCTGAATACAGCCTGAATGAAAAATCGAGAAGACTGATTAACAGCTGATCTGACAGTAGGTTGTTGTCGTTACCATGGTAACACCTTACACAGAGACCTGTACACATGATGGGACTTTAACGATACTTTTAATTTCATTCTTACTTGATTAGTTTCCAAACATTCATGGACATAAGAGGTCTACGGTGTGAGTACAGTAACTTTGTTGTTATTGTTTTTTTAACACATGAAATAATTTCCTCATTTGAGTTCTTACAGTAATGTGACGAGCTGCATTTTAAACATTTATAAACTTTACCAGAGAAAGAGCCATAAAAGAGGCTGCTGAGGTAATGAGTAACTAAATGATTTCACCAATGTCTCACAACATTAAAATGTAACTATAAATGGAGAAATACTTAAAATGTATAATTCTTTAATACAAAAAGAAAAAAGAAAAGAAAACATAAGTGCTGCAGCAGAAGAGAAATAAAACTAATAAGTGCTAATGAAAATAACTCGGAGTTCAAAGTTGATTATCAGGTACTCCTTCACTCTATATTTATACAAACTGTTTAGTTGTTCCTGCAAAATAAATAAAAAAAATAAAAAAACGCAGTAAAACTATTTTATCACAGATGTTTTTAAAGTGATGCTGATGTTTTAAAGCCATGTCATTAGATAAATAATATCCATTTGAACATCTATATCTATAATTCACTATATTGCCATAGTGTAAGCTCTAACGCATATTAAACAACACACAGCATGAATGCTTACGGTTTCTCCATTGAGCAAGCACACACACACACATACACACACACACACACACACACAGTTGCCTCAGAGAAACTCAAATTTTGGTGTGATACCTCTAAATACTCCAGGAAACATTGTACACATGTCTTCTTCAATCACAAGATCAGGGATAATACAGGAGGCTCTAGTAACCTCCATGGCAATATCATGTCCCAGACTTTCAAAAATTAGCTGTTTGGCTGTTCTACACCCCGATCCCCCTTACACAGACGTTTCAATCTTTGTGGGGACAATCAAAGTCAACACATTGCCTACCCCCAGAATGTCTAACCTTAGCCCTAACCCTAATCCCAAACATAACCCCAACCAAATTCTAACCGAAACCCTAAAACCTAGCTGTAACCCACAAACAACAATTTGAAGAAGTGAAGACCAGCCAAAATGTCCACACTTCCCAAAAATATCCTCATTCTGCTGAAAAATATTTTCCAGTACTCAATATGCAGCAAGTATGCACACACACACACACACACACACACACACACACACACACACACACACACACGATGAAGAGAAATGAACCATTATTGCACTGATAAGCTAAATTACCAGATAGCATCAAGTCACACCATCTGGCACCTGCACTCCTGACGCCTGTTGCTGGCGTGACAATATGCCAGGGTGCCACACACACACACACACACACACACACACACACACACACAGAGAGAGAGAGAGAACAAACAAGTCTGTCCTCTGCTCAGAGAACAGCACACTGATCACATGCTCTTCGTTGCCGTTTAGCCTACAGGTGCGTTTGACACTAAACCAGATGTCAGTGGGAGAATAGGGCCGGCTGTGCAGCGATTCAGACCCTCAAAGCGCAACAATGAGGCCCCTTTTTCCTTCCTCCCTTGTTCCCACAATCCCCTGCTCCCAGAGGGAGTCCAGTGGAGGGAGTGTGGCGTGTTTTTCCTCTATTGTTCTGTTAGTAAAAGTTTGTTCTCTGTGAATCATTTACATTGTGGAAAACACATTTCATGTTAAGGTTGAACGCTTTATGGGCCTGGTTTAAAAAAGTATACACCCTATCAGAGTTGTCATTACACACTTCTGGATTAAAAACACTCGGTTCTGTGATTGCTACACAATCTGAAAATACTCAGTAACCAACTGAAAGCTCAAAAGCGCCACAGAAACCATTACATTAGTTTAAATCACCAGCTCTTTCTTCTGCTCTGATAAATCTCCCCTTTCTCCTGCTGGATGTTGCTATTTCTACACACAGCACTGACCTGCTCAACAATCCGAGTATTATTAGGAAATATAACAAAGCAACATTAATAGCATGGGATATGAAATCACCAGGTACTTGTTAGAAAAAAAAATACACCCGAAGCTCCAGTGGTGCGAATTAAAACTTGACCAAATAGCCTAAACACAAACACAGGGCTTTTTTAATAATAATATGAAGGAACCATGGGACCTTCCATAACCCCTGTATTAATAATTAACCAAAAATCCCAACCGTGGACTTTTCTCCCCACAGGACCACAAACCTTCCAAACAATAAATATAATAACAGACCTGTAATAAGCAGACAGTAATCCGCTGAGAGCTGTGAAGCATTAGCTGAAGTGTTCACCCGCCTGTGGCTAGCTAGTTTACTCACACTTAACCGGTTAGCGGTTGTTGCTAACTAACTTCTCCGCCGTCGTTTTGCGGTTTTAGCCCGAACACTGTCACATTTCATGAGTAAAGCAAGGAGTAATGAATCTTTTAAGAGTCGTTCTGTAGCTCGACATGTTGAATGGGGAGATTAAAGTGCGGTTTAAACACTCCGGTTGAAAGTTTCGTTAAAACCAGGCGCTCGCGCCGGTGACACAGCATTCACGACAACGACTGGTAACCAAAACAAGAATTTAGCGGATATATCTGGACGCACAGCCCGTGTTAAAGGGCTCGTTTATCTTTTTAGATAACCGTTTAAAGCACAACAACAACTCGGTTTAAAAACAAGTCTGGTTTCGTTTATAATGGATGAACGGGAAGGAGGAAGGAAGGAAGGAAGGATGGATGTGCAACGGTAGAGTGAGCTGCCATGGAGACGGTTCACACGGTTATATTATAAACAACAAACTTACAGGAAAGAAGAACTTGAGCCGGTTGGGGATTTGTCTTCCGGTGAGGTTTTGTATCCAGTTTGTTTTCTCGTCGACGTTTTCAGGGAAAATAACCGCAGGAAAAGGTCCAGAAGTGAAGTGAAGTGGTGTGGAGGTGCTCCCTGTGTGTCCTGTCCTCTCCTTTAGGTTAGATTAGTTTAGGTTAGCTAGGAACACACACACACACACACACACACACACACGATTAGCCGTAATGTCGAGTCAGAAAACAGACGTGAACGGCTCTTGGTACACACAGGCTGATTCATTTATCGATACGAAGTGAAAAACTAATGACAGCCTGAGAAAGGAAAGCAAAGCATGTTGGGAAAGAGGGTCTATTTTAAGGGTCAGATATTATTATACATTATAATAAAGGAGCATACAGGACTGGGAGGGAAAGGTGAGTACAAGCATGAGGAAAGTCTTCAAATAAATGAATAAAACAAGAATAATCCTAAAAGTAATGAGAGAGAGTTGTGTATGCTACAGTAAGCACTTGTGAAAGAGCACTTACCCCCCAAAAACACCATAAAAATCAATATCTGTGCTTTTTGACCTGTTTTCTCAGAGCTTTAATAGTAGAAGTGAAGCTAAAAAAGCCGGAGGACGCGTTTCCTCGCTAGCACAGGGTTGTGAAGATAAATAAAGTGGAGGTGAATCTCCAGCGATGTGAAGTATGTGCGGAATGAGAGCAGGAATGATGTGAACGCAGAGAGAGAGAGAGAGAGAGAGGGGGGGGGGCGAGCTTTAGGCGGAGCTACAAAGGGAACAACCTCTCTGTACACACACACACACACACACACACACACACACATAGAGAGAGAGAGGGAGGTGTCGTACTTCCATTGACATGATTATTACTGCAGCAAATTAATTTGATGTCAAACATTTAAAGGTACAATGTGTAACATTTTGGAGGATCCATTAGCAGACAATGTAATCATAAATTTTTATTCATTCATAACACAGGTGTCAAGCTCAAATTCGGTCCGCCAACTCATTCTATGTGACCCAAGAACATGATTATCATGCATTCTTTACTTCAACCATTGCCATGAAACCTAATTCTTCAGCAGCCTATCTCAAGTAAACAGCTAGTCATTCATGACTCAATAAAGAATGTATGCTAGCTTGTTGTCAGAAAATGAAAGTGAATAAATGAAAAGAGGACAAATGCCTAAACAAATCATTTTGCCACACAGATTTCATGGTTGCCCTTTTAGAATAGATGTTTAGTGATTATTCAGCCCTCGATCACCTTTAAATATAGTGATGTGTCCCTCAGTGAATACTGTTTGACACTCCTGATTTATAATCATAAAAAATTGTTGCGTTTTCGGAACCTTAGAATAATCTTTTTATCTCTACATGCAGATCGGGGCAGTGGTGGCCTGGTGCTGGATTACTGATCCCAAGGTCGGGGGTTCAAGCCCCACTATCAACGGGTTCTCGCTGCTGTCCCCCCAGTGCAGCTAACTGGGTTATCAAATGCCGGCCATGTCTCTCACTGTCTATGGTGAGAGGCATGTTAAAGAAGTAGGCTGCATAGCCGTCAGCATGTTTCTGCCCTGTGATAGCCTGGCGAGCTGTCCGGGGTGTACTCTGCCCTCGCCCAGAGTCCAGATGGGCGCCTCCCCGCGACCCGTTCAGAAAATGACATGACATGCGGATCGGGTCTCCTCTCATGGAGGCTGCTATACTGCACCAGCATGTTCCTACAGTAACCCAGAACCATACAGGCTTCAGTTGATTGCAATCTCTAGATGCTGCTCTAGATACCTCTAAATCTTACAGATTTAGAATTTTAACCTCAACAACTAGAAATCTCTTGTAGACTGTTTTAAAGCAGTTTCCCTATTCTCCCCCTTCCTATCTTTTCAGCAACATAAAATCTACAAAGAAGCACACTTATAGACATCAACATCCAG
Organism: Neosilurus hyrtlii; assembly: GCA_028564935.1. Taxonomy (NCBI): domain Eukaryota; kingdom Metazoa; phylum Chordata; class Actinopteri; order Siluriformes; family Plotosidae; genus Neosilurus; species Neosilurus hyrtlii. The sequence continues at coordinate 29,796,983 of JAOUQZ010000001.1, forward strand.
ACTTATATTTTGTTGTCAAATCGCTCCTGGTGATTTTAAAGTAAGGTGGCATGGTTGTCCATGGTTAGTGGCTAGTTAATAATGGGATGATGGCAATGAAATTACGGTTGGCAAATTTCTGTTGAATTATAGTAAGAAAATACTTAGGGTGTTCTATAATATAATAATGATGACGGTGATGATGATGATAATAATAATAATAATAAAAATAATAATTATAATAATAAAAATAATTAAAAATTAAGATGGGCGACACGGTCAGGCACTGATAAGTGAGGAGACCCGGGGTTCATCTCAAGGTAGTCAGTGGGGTTAATGTCAGGTATCTGCACAGGACACTCAAGTTTTTCCATTCCATCCTTGATGTCCTAGATCTTCACTGAGCTCAGTTTGTGCATGGGAACATTGCAATGCTGGTGCAGGTTTGGGTCTATTAGTTCCAGTGAAGGGAAACTGTAATGGGCAGATGTTCAGTATAACTATGTGCACGCATCAGTTTTGGAAGAATCTTATATTAAACTAGTGGTAGTATGGTGAATTGTACTAATAGTAAATATTACTTGTTTAGACTCTAATCTTTTATTACACAAAGATACTCTTAACTCCACTGCATTATCTGACACAGCTTCAAACTTTGGTCAGTAAATAATCTGAGTGTTTTTTACATTTGGCTAATTGGCTGTTCCAAATTGCCCTTAGGTGTGAGTTTTGGCTCTGCGATGGCCTGGTGAGCTGTCCATGGTGCACCCCACCCTCGCCAGAGTCAGCTGAATTGGGTGCCAGCTTCCCCGCGACCCTAATTAGGATTAATAGGCTTAGAAAATGAAATATAAACACTTTAAAGACTTTGAATTCAATAAGAAAAAATAAATAATATTTCTTAGAATCCTGAGGTATTCCACCCCCTCTGATCAAATCTGAATTATTAAACACACACACACACATATATACCTCTATATATATATATATATATATATATATATATATATAAGAGAGAGAGAGATCAAAAGTAAATACCATAATTTTTGATAGATTTATATATAGACATATAAATACATATTAGCCAAGACGATGGAGTTCTCTAACTCACTTGGAGTTTTTCTGCACCATCAGTTTCTTTTCAACAGAGATCCATGTCAACAGTCTGCTTGACAGTCTGAAGACACCTTTGACAGGGTCCAGGTTGATAAGGTTGATTCCTGTGTACAATCACTCTGTTCACTGTGCCAAGAGAAATCTCGTGTATATGTTATAGTTTATTTTCACATTTTTCTAGCATGACAGTGGTCACCCATGCTCTGTTGCATCTTATGAAACTTATTCACAGTTTGAAAAAAGTTATTTTTAACCTTGAAAAAATGTGAAAGCCATACTGCATAGATTTAGCATTTTTTGGGATGGCTTTTTTTTTTTTTAAATAAATGTACAGTTTTGTTCAAAAGCCTCTGGCAGGGGCTTTCTGTTATAATGTGTTAGTTATAAGTCATGAGCATGTTATAACATGAACTACAGCAGTTTCCATGGTAACATGAAGTTCATAGTAGCGGCCTGAACTTTAATTATATGTTTACGTCAAGAAATGGCAGTCTTATGATGAGTAGTGTTCTCCGTCTTGCAAAGGTCAATAGAGGAATCACATATTTTATGTATATTAATACATAAAATGTGCACACACACACACACACACACACACACACATTAGTATGAGTAGACAATAATCCTTCATGATCCCATATGATGGAATTAATTCTCATTGGACATCAGCGAATTTACAGTTAATGGGCGCTTTCGGTATCTTTTTTGAAAGGGTAAATATGATCTGTGCATGAATGATTGCCCCCCTGTGGTCAGAGACGGCCGAGGCTGAGAGCAGGAAATAGGATGGCCGAAGATGATACAGCAATGCACAGCATTTAAATGCTTTCAAGTAACTGTCAGCTGAGCAGCTGGGACCCAGAAATCCGTTTTAGTGTAATACTGACTGATACGCTCACATAAAAAAGCTTTTATTTCCTCGAGCATGAATTCACTTATGGGTATTTCACGTTATTCCATTACAGTTATTCGTTTTCTGACTGTAATGCATGTCAGAGAAAGAATTACAGAAGGATGAACTACATTTTTTAAATAACTAGGATGAATTCAACTCCAGGAGGTCAAGTCAAGTTTTGTGTTAAAATTTTTTTTAATAAAATAAAAAAATATATATTTTAATTAGCCTCTTTTTCAGGCACCTGCACATGTCCCGCTCATAGCTCCTATCATGTTATAAATTGTAGCAGAAGAAGCAAAACTCTGTCAGATAATTTCTATGGAATTTTTGATTAAAAAAAATCAAAAACTTGACTCAAGTTTTGCAAGTGGACTTCTCAAATATACCTGTTTGTTTCACTGTGGAATAATGAATTCTAATAAGGCAGGGGATTAAATGGTTAAAGGATTTATATTAGGAATAAAAACTCCATATACATGTAATTCTTATTTTACACGCATCACGTTAAGCCAGGTATTGCTCTGAATTTCCAAAATGCACTGAGCCACCACTCTGCACCTCAAAAGGAAACTGTGAAAATTCTACTTACTGGCTTCAGCAAGGCATGCGTTGTTGTTTTTTTTAAATCATGTACGTGTAATACTGTGATTCAGTGTCATGCTACTTTCTGGACTCTCTCTACCTGATAAAAATGCTTGGGCAGATGAAAACCTTATCCATGACCACAGCCATGAACTTGAACTAGATTTCTAGGAAAATCCTGGATAACAGATAAAGAACTACATTATGCCCAGTGCTAGGTGTTACAGCTAATAAATCCCATAGCATGGTGTGGCACACAGTCACACACCCCTGATGTGTGTATCTATCAGAAGTCTGTAAACGCTGAGTGTAAAAAGCCCAGACAAATCAATAGCACTGCTTTCAGAGACGGAAGGTGTGCAATTAATCTGCAGTGTAACCGGCTCTAGAGAATGAGCAACAAACCAGCTTGTTAACTCATTAACCCAGCTTCCCTCTGAATACACACCATGTGGTGCTCAGAGGTGCGTGAACCATTTGCAGGATGATGTTCACACGTCTGGAAAAAAGAAGCACATAAGCAAGCGACAAAAGGCTGAATGAGAAAACCCTGGTTTTATCAGGACGTGTACGTGAACAGTAATTACAGGACGAAAGAAGCACAAAGAACACAAGGCAAGAATACAGAACCCATTAGCAAGTGTGAACAGAACAAAGCTTAATGTGCTTTAACAGTTTCATATTCACAGGAATAAAAGCAGGCCAGGGTTTGATTTTGAAGTAAGGCGCCTGAAATGAGTACGAGGAACAAAAACGCTGCCTGTAAACACATGGATGGACAAATTTTTGTGCTCAAATAGCTTGATCAGCTACAGAAAAAACATTTTACACAAACACAGTGTGCGACTTGATCATCATAATCAATACTGAAGAAAGTATTGAATAATTGCCTTAAGAATTGAAAATTACCCCAGGTGCATATGGCCACGATGAGAGCTGACTGGCCAAGCTGTCAAGTGTCATGACACTTCATCATATGAATCTGTGAGTTCATGCATACAAGGAGGCAGATAGCAATTTCCTCCGGGTGTGTTATGCGTGTTAGGCACCATTTCTAAGAGGTCAAGAGTAATTCAAATTTACAGAATTAGTTAAATAAAAACAATCAATGTGAGAATGTCATTTATTATTTTAAGTAAGCAAGGAGTTGTTAGCCTTGTAAATGATCTTTCTATAACAGCTAATGACCATAACAAATATGTGTATAACTAGGAGTGCGTTATACAACAAGGAGGAGTGCGTAAAGCCCTGAACTGTGACATCATTACAGTGTAGGTCAATCAGTAGGTGATGTCATAGGGTGTACAGGTCAAGTGATTCTCTAGCAGGACATCGTGACAAAGAGACACAGGAACAGGGAGTCTGGCCGCTGTTAGAGCATTGCTAAGTGGTCTATCGCATTACAGTTAAAGCACCGCTAACCTAAGTAGTTTGGGCATTTACTGAGAATGGAATAGGGACATATAGAAAAGACTGTTATGCAGTGGACCCCATTTGGAGAAGCGCAAACCCGGGGAGAACAAAAAGAACCCAGTGCAAAACAGTCCAGATGCGGTTAATATGCGGCGTGGTGCAGTAGCTAGCAAAAGATTGCTCTGAATGGTGTCGTCATGGTGAGGATTTTTTCCGTACCATGGAAGATTGATTGATTGAGCAGATAGAACACAATCCTGCTTGGTTGGAATGAAATTCTGCGGCCGCACCACACCGGCCCTTCACAGATAAGATTGAAGCTCCTGCTTCAGATGATTTTCCTCTTCATTTCTTCTGAGGTTCACTTGATCTCGAAACAAAATCCAATGAGAAGACCCTTCTTCAAATAAGCACGCTCTCACAGAACCCTGGAGCACAAAGTTACCCTCTCAGACACCACTTACAGTGACGGTTTAGCCAAAAATAGAACACTTAGAAAATCTTTATACTTTTAAATCTAGACAATGAGCCACAGTATATTTATCCTGGCCACTTCTGTTCACTCTTCAAGTTCCATTGTACTTTCAAAAGAGCCCCAACCAAATCAAACAGATTCTGACAGATTTCCATGAAACACAGATCCATCCTGTCAAACACAGAAAGCTTTGTAATCAGTAAAAAACCCCAAGCCATTTGAATCATCCCGATGTCTTTTTTGCACATTTCCCATTTCACATTGTGTCCGTCTGTCAGAATCATTCACACAAACGCACTGCGTCAAAATAAATGTCACGTCGCATTCAGTGTCAGAATTCACAATGCAGGACATAATGACGACTTCGATCGCAAAAATGGCTCATCGGTTTCTTTTAGATGAATCGCGTGGGCAGCGGAATGGAATTAACATTTCATGTTAAGAAGCGCAGTGTGTGTGCTGGTCTTCAACTGTCCACACTGGTCCAGGTCTGTGCTAATTCTTACCTCAGATTTTTGTGCTTGGCTGACATATGGGTCAGGTTGTAGCTTGTCCACCTCAGGGTTGGAGGTGTTGTGCATGCTGAGATGCTTTTTAACCCACCCTGGTCGTGTAGAGTGATTGAAGTTAACACAGACGTCTTGTCAGCATGGCTGTTCTTCTTTGACTTCCTACTCACTGGATTATTTTGGGATATCCCATGCAATAGGCAGACACTTCGCATGGTGATGCTCTACTGGGTGCCAGATTCCAGGTCTCTCTGACTCTGTCATGATATCCTGCCAGTGTGTCCTATGCACACATGTGGGCTTACAGGGGCATTACTGTCGCTCTGTCAGAATGACCTAAACACTCTGAGATGCATCAATCCTGGGACATCCCACCCGCAGAGCTTTAAGCACTCTGGTGTTTTGTGTGTGGGTTTTTTTTTTTTGGTTAACTGAAACCCTTGATATAATATTTTTGTATGATTTGATGAACTGCATCTCTGCCAGATGACTGGCCGAAAAATTTAATGACCGAGCAGGTGAACAGTATACAATGTCAGAGTCTTGGCAACAACCAGAAGATTGTGGGTCCACATCTACCACAGATATTGCCGGACCTACTGATGTGTTCCATGAACTCTACCTCACTTGGAGAAAACGAATATGCAGGGTGTGTCAACACAATAAACCCAGTGTTGCAAAATTCATTCTGAGTTAACAAGCCATTTGGAAGGAGAGTCAAAAATTTACCCACCATATTTCTTACTCTACCCCCTTCAGCCATTATGAGCACTGTCAGGTGAAGTGAATAACATAACACTGATTACCTTGTTACTGTGGCACCTGCTGGGGAGTGGGATTTATGATGCACAAAGTGAACAGTCAGTTCTGGAAGTTGCTGAGATGGATGCAGGAAAAATTAAAACGTGTAAGGATTTGAGTAAGGAAAGACAACCGGTGAACTGGCAAGAGTGTCATAGATGTCCAAGGCTCACTGATGGGCATTGTGAGTGAAGGCTAGTACGTCTGGTCTGGTCCATCAGAAGAGTTACAGACTGTTAAAACTGGCTATTATGTGCATTTAGCCTTGAACAGAGCATGTAATCATCACGGCATTGTTGCTCCAGTTGGTCAGGTTGAGGCTCAGCAACATTAATGTGGCAATAAAATGAAGTCAGCTGATGAGCTGAATGTGCTGAATGAGCAGGTTATCACATCAATGGACTTTTTCTTCCTCAAAGGGGACTCAAATAATAAAAGTGGTTCAGGGAGCATGAGGAATCATTTTCACACGTTTTGGCACCCCAGAGTCCTGACCTTAACCATATTGAAAGTTTTGGGGATGTGCTGGAGAAGACTTTATGGAGTCATTAAATGTTTCCCTCATCAAAGACGTCGGTGAAACATGAACCCAACACTGTATGGGAATAAATGTTATGTTGCTTAAGTTTGTTGAAACAATGGCATGACGATTACGTGCTGTAAGCAAGGCTAAATGCACTCTATGAAAATATTAGTGAAAATATTTGGCCAGGCAGTTTTGTGCACAAGTACAAGTACAACTCTGTAGATCAAATAAACATGTGTGATGCCTTAATTTCAATTTACACATTCAAGTTTACCTTAAACATTTTTTTGCTAATTTCTCTGAATTTGCTTTAACAAATGTACCAAACAAAGCTTAATTTTAAAGCTAATAAACTTTAATAAACTAAAAAGTAGATTTAAAATATCTAACATCATTTTTTAACAAAATACAAATTCTCCCAAAATTCAAGAAATAAATGAAGAATTAAAAATAAAAGGTCAGTAAGTGAATTCATTTGAAGTTTATTTATTCAGTCGAATTTTGATCAAGTTTTTCCCAGAATTCAGTTGGATGAAGGCGACAGATTTTAAATGGACTTTCTGCACAAATATTTACATCTACACAAGCACACACATGCTCTTTATAAAACACTGCATCCTTATTATTGCGATTTGTAATCTATCAGCTGTGTGAAATCAAGGAATTATAGAAAAAAAATCCTCTCATAATAATCACATACTTACAAATATGTTATCTAAACCGCAATAAAAGTCTGCTCATATGGTTTATATAGGAGGCGCGTTAGAGGGAAGAAGAAAGCTGGTGAGCTCGAGAGATTCTGCAAGTGAATGCTACAGCAGTGTGAGAAATTTTACACTTTTTATACACAACCCAGAGTTCGTGTAGCTATTGGATAGCTCACTGTACACATACACACACACACACACACACTCTCAATGTGTACACATGTACACTCTCATGCACACACACACACACTCTGGTGCGAGCACACACAGCATGCTACAGTGGTCTCTTGAAATGTAAATCAGCACCACAGTGTGGATAAATATAAACCCCCCTAGTGCCGCTTCTCCCAAACTGACCCACGGACTGAAAGGTGTGCCAGCGTGTCTCATCACTCCACGTGTCTGTATCGGGTGAAGAGGTTGTAGAGAACACGCAGAGTCGACTTCAGGTCACAGTTCACGATGTCTGAGAGGAGAAAACCGTTGTTATATTATATACAGGTGCTACATTATAATAACCCAAGAAAAAAATCCCAACAGTGAAAATCCTCCTCTCAATGTTTTATATATTGTTTCTGCTTATTGTCTAAGAATAATTCATTCACATAGACAGTGTTATTTTATTACAGACGTTTTACAGATTGTTTCTGTCTCTGGTGGCCTAACTGGGTGTGAACTGTAAAGTGCGTAGTCAGAAACTACTGTCCTAATAAACAACAACAAACACAAAGCTTTTGGTCTGGATTTCTTTCACTCCCAGATGCTGCTGCTAAACCTGTACATTTTGGTGATTTGTTGTCAGCACTGTGCTACAAATGATAGCCATCATTTCTATTTCTGCTAGCTTTTGATGTCAACTGCATGATAGTTACGCGCATTAAGGTTCATATCAAGGTACAGAGTTAGTCCAGCTTCCTGTCTACAGTGAATCCAAGAAAACACACAAAAGAAATCCGTTCAACAATATAAATACAGATAAAAGTTAGAATTATTTTGCACCTTTAAAAAAAAAAAGGACAAATACAAACTATTTTTCTATGAACAAAAATCCTTCTATATAAAATACAGTGACGGCAGCAGAAATTCTATCAATTGCCAGGAAATTCAAGCCCAAAACCTGGTTGCCTCTGCCAGGGGGTTAACATTTGTCTGTAGATAAAGCTCACAGACAAACACAGTAAAATTTACCAAAAAACAAACAAATAGAACCTAATAAATCTTGTTACTAATTTGAACTGAATGAGAGGCCTGTATTGATTTACCCTCAGTTCTGGGTTTGGGTCTCTCCAGGCCACCGTCCTGCATCAGCTCGAAGGCAAAGGACACATTGTGGACCTGAAAAATAAAAAGAGCTGATTATATAGATACAACAATGAGTCAGTGACGATGTACTTTTAAGGCATCGAGGCTTTGAAGTGATTTTTTTTACACACCCCCCCCCCCCCCCCCCCCCAATCTAATCCGGTCAGACTCGAGTCAATTCCCGTAACTTCTTAAACAAAGCCGTGTGTCGGTTTCATTATTTCTAATTCATTGATCTCTCAAATCGTCCTTTAAAATGTTGCACTCCAGCTGTCTTGCCTTCTCCTGGTCTCCAGCCAGACACTCATTTCCATATCACTTTTCCACTTCCTGTGTGGAGGCAGATTACACCTGTGCCCTTCTGTTTGTGCCCATGTTAGATCGTCAGTAGCAATAGACCTCACTTCCGGTACATTCAGGACTTTCGAAACTTGACTGCGGGGCAGCTATTGACAGTATACCTTCTAAAAACTAATTATATATATATATA
>JAOUQZ010000001.1:29819520-29832711 GCA_028564935.1 Neosilurus hyrtlii
TACTAAGCATTTCACTACATATTGTACTGTGTATAATTTGTATGTGACAAATAAAATTTGAATTTGAATTTGAATACCAAGTATCAAATAATAAAAGTAAGTTTATTAAACTTATCTAATTAATTAATCTGTCCATCCATTTATATTGATCTGTCTGTCCACTCCTCGGCCACACCATGACTTCATCCTTCTCTCCATCTTTCCATTCAATGGCACGACCACAACTCGCTCTATTCAGTTACTCAGTACATTAATTAGTGGAGTTTTTCTTTTAGTTCTGTTTGTCTGTCCACCCAGCCACACGTTTACCCGTCAAGATTGTTGTCATCCATCCATCCATCCACACATCTGCCAGTCTGTCCATCCAGCAATCTATCTGGCTGCCAATCCATCTATTTATCCAGTCATCCACCCATCTCTGTCCATCAGTCTGCCAGTGTATCACTTTATTTATTCATCCACCCGTTCACCTGTCCGCCAGTTAATCCATCCACCCATCTTTCCATCTGCCCACATATCCATCCACCTGCCTGCACGTGCACCCATCTGTTGTCTATCCTTCTGCCTGTCTGTCCATTCATCCAAATATCCATCCACTTACTACATGTATTTATTTAATATATTCAATATTTACTCATTTGCTCTAAGACGTCTCAGGGCTAGTTTATGAAGAAGAAGAAGAAGAAGTCTCAGTTGGTTTCGTGTTTGTTTTCCTGCAGTATTGAGTGAAGCTGAAGCAGGCAGGAACCCTGAGGGGTGCTTGTGGTACATGAACATGTTTACACTCGCCTCAGGGTTTCAGTTTGTTTCCCGAATTCAAATAACAACAAACTATAAACTCGGTGTTTCTGAGGAGTTTATGAAACTGTGTTGGGACTGAACTGTGTTATTCTGTCACAAATGTACATCTTTGACTCAACTCTTTTACAACTTTTACCTTCTTTCGCCTTTTTCCTTCTGACCAGCGTTCCTCCGATTTTCCCGAAAAAAGTCTCATCTTTCTTCCTGAAGCTCGGAGACAGTGGAGTGGGAGAGGACGGAGACTTCTGTGGAGAGGACGCCATCATTTAACGGTGTCTTTTCAGAACAACAACAAAACAAACTCACTTACAACTTCAAGAGATTAATTCCTCTACGCCTTCCTGTAGGATCTATACAAAAAAAAAATCTTGGAACGGAAACGGAATTCCAGGTATTTAGCCCTGCCCTGGGAACATGGATTCTCCCTCCTCCTCCTCCCCCCCTCAAACTTTTCGCAATGGTTTCGTCTTCTTCACTTTTTTCAACCGCCCACTGTTCCAAAGTCCGTCTCGCGCTCCAGAATAAAGACTTTCATGGAAACCTGTGTTCTCGCGAGACTTGGGACCCCACACAGCTCCCACTGTTACACTGAAAGTGGCAGGGATTAAACCACACACATCAAGACAAGGCCGGTCACGTGACCTGCCTTTGGTGGCTGCCACATTACCCAGGACTAACATCCGCCACTGGGTGTGGAATGTTGTGTCTCGACTTGCTCCAACAAGTGAAATAGTATCTCTAAAGCGCAAGGAACAACATTTTACTTTGTAGGTGTTGTATCTACAGAATAGCTACTTATCCTCTTTTACAGAAAAAAATCAAAAATCCAAATATTTGTTACTTTTTTTTTTGGTAAAAATGGTATTTTACCAGCAAATATAACAATAGAACTCAAAATAAAGCAAAAAACAACATTTCTCAGTCTTGAGAAGCTTGTTTACATGTCTAAAGCCTAGTCACATGTAACCAGTCTCTGGTAAGATGGCGGCCACTTTCAGCACGTTCTGAATACACGCGATATACCAAGTAGTGCCGGTCTTGTGTTCATCTGTGGATAAACCCGTCCTGCTTTTATGGCATAATTTGCGTCAGAACATGCAAAAATGTGCATTTTTTTTGTTTAATCTTTCATGTTTTTATGTCGATGCTGTAGGTATGATGTTGTTGTAACACTATTAGAATTAGGGGAGAGTGGAATGGTTCGGACAGCGGGATGCTTCATACACCCCGTCTGTAGTGAACACATGTAATGAGCTCAGCGAATGGTTTAATATGTGCCACGTGATGGCAGAGCAGCGCCCTCTAGGCCCATGAGGATCGTCTGCTGCGGAAAGAATCACCTTTTTTCTAAATTTCACTGTAATGGATGAACGCTGTACTGGCATGCTAGTGCCTCTTTTGGGGGCAGCTGTAGCCTAATGGGAAGAGAAGTGGCTTTGGGACCGAAATGAGTCCCATATTCCTGGACCAGCAGGAAAAATGTGTGGCGGTGGCGGAGTGAGCTGCACCTTCCCTTCCTCCACCTTTATTGCTGAAGTGCCTTTGAGCAAGGCACCTAACCCCCACCTGCTCTCTGGGTGCCCCAATGTGTGTGGCAGCCCACCGCTCCGAGTGTGTGTGTTCACTGTTTACGTGTGTCTACTCATGTTGGATGGGTTAAATGCAGAGGCAATAATTTCCCTTGTGGGAATAATACAGTATAGTAAATAAAAACAAACACATTCACACTGACTTACTCTAGTAGCTGATAAGTAAATTACAGTAATAACTTTCTAAGAAGCTGTAGCATCTTGAAGGTCTTCAAATGACAAAGTATTTCACCAATTTTCTCAACCTCACCCGAGATTCTGTGATTTCATTCTTGTTGAGATTGAAAACCATGTTCACTATCTGGGCAGGATCATTGCTGACAAGGACAATGACTTTGAAATCAGTTACATGCGAAGGTCTGAGAAGGTGAAGGACTGTTTTTTTTCCCTAAAATTGATCAGTTAAAATTAGCCATATTAAGGCGATACTGCCTCAGTCACTTCCTTTTGCTAACCAAACACCTGAGTGTCTACTTCAAGTATGGAGTTTCATTCACAGGCCTTGTTGTCCCATAAGCATCCAATAAACATGCTCTCTTATACACTGTACATTCTGTTTGATGTAAGAGTCAACCTGTTATTTAGATTTACTGAGGCCTTTAAGGAACATTGCTTATGTGGCAATTTCCACGTTAGAGTTTTTATTTGAGACAAGTTTCAGATTGCTACATTTGATTTCTTACTTCACTCTTTGTGTTGTTTTTATATGCCTGTTTTCCTAAACTAGCTTACAGCCTGTCCAATGTATTTCTCCTGTGAGGGAGGCTTTTGTTTAAAAAAAAAAAATAAAAAATTATATATATATATATATATACACACAAACATATATATTATATATATACACATACATAATATATATATATATATATATATATATATATATATATACACACATATATATTATATATATACATACATACATATATACCCCCCCCTTCCTGTTGAAAACCACTGATAATTACATTTTGTTTTACATCCATTTACTCTCCATTCACTATAGTGTAGTGCATTTCAGATGGGTAAATAAAGCAATGGCTCAATTATATCAAATCAGATTAGTCAAAAGCAGTACACATTAACACACACACATACGTGTTTGTATGTTACAGTCAGATTGTGAATCCGCATGGATTTCCTCTGGGTATTCTGGTTACCTCCCATAGACTAACAATATGCACAGCAGGCTAACTAGCTGTTCTAAATCACCCCTAGATGTGAATAGTTGTATGTGTGTTGGTCCTGTGATGGTCTAGCGAGCTGTCCAGGGTGTACCCAAGCCTTGCAAAGAGTTGGCCAAGATAGGCACCAGCCTCCCTGCTAATTAAGATTAAGCAGCTCAGAAAACGAATGAATAAAATTACATTTGAAACCAATAAAATTTGTTTTAAAAGAAAAAATCATTTTAAAATGAATAGAATTAATTTTAAATACAATTCTTTTTTAAACCCATACTTTGAAAGATTATGGATTTCTTCACAAAACAGTTGCGTAATAAGTATACAGTAAGCCAGTCATTGTCATGAAATGAAGCCCTTTAGAGTGTTACAAGGCCCCCTGCTACATGTCAGAGTCTCGGTCACTCTGTCAGGGTTTATTTCTCATCAATCATCGACTGACTGTTTGTCACACGTACAGAACTTCTTAGAGGGAACAGTAACTCCGCTTCATGTCCAGCAGGACAACACTTTCCCCATTGTTGATTATTTTTCTTTACCAGCACAGCATTCATATTTTATTCCTTACATATTATTTAAAAAAAAAAAAAGACACCCTTAAAACATCCATCAGCAAACCCTGTTTGCTGTCTTTATTAAATTAAATGAATCCATGCCTGTTCTGGCTGGGGTTCAGTTATAAATTAAATACAGAACACATTAAAGCACATGACAAACAAGTTAAACATCAGTCAGCAACAGAACAGAACATTATCATTAACATGAAACATGAACAACTGTTAAACTTCACATTCAAGTTGACAGTTGATGAACACGTACAGATCAGAGCATGAACATTACGTACAGTATTAATGCACCCTCGTGACTAAAGTTACTCACAAACACAGTAGTAGGCAGTTGTGGTGTTTTTAGTGTTGGGTTTTAGTGCTAAGGCTATCGCTCACTGAAAATGAAGCCTATTGTAAATTAACTTATCTTATTAGTGACGTTTACCGTTTTCGGTGAGGCAAGCTTCGTTTTATTTAAAAAGAAGCCGCAGTGAGGCAGCGGTGTTTGATTTTAGGGTTTTTGAAGTTTGTGTGATTATTTTGTTGCAAGACAGAATGTGAAATGAGTTTCAGTCAGTGCTCAGACAGAAACAGGAAGACGGTTAAAACACTTTAAAGCATGGGGCTGCACCGGAGTTAGAAACTCGATTTAAGATTAGAGATAAAACACAAGTGATGGATGTGTGAGCCTGTTTCCCTTCTTTATCAAGTTTGCGTTTATCTCCATCCTACATATCCCTCTCTCATTTTCATCGTGTATGTATGATTTTGGGGGGGGGTCATGCCCAGTGAAACTGGTAGCCCTTGGAGAGGATGAGGCTCTCGAGATCACGGTCCTCAGCCTTCTCCTGCAGCCGTTGTTCCTCTAGCAGACTCACCAACCGATCTCGTTCTTCCACCGCCTTGAGCACCTCCTCCAACAGTGCCTGCTCCTCTGCTATCTCCGCCTCACTCTTCTTACAGTCTGCACAGCAAAACAGCCGCAGTGTGACTTTTATTCTTCACTGCATTTAGCATTCAAGTACAATCAGAAGGTTTTGTTTCAAATGTAGCTTCTAACTTTATAATAAACTGCACTATTTGGAAAAGTCTGTGAGGACGCTGTCAGTATCCATCAAGCCTGAGGTAAATAACTGTTTTACTATATACTACATATGAACATAAGCAAAGCAAAAACTAAAACAAGCACATTTTTATTTAAAGATTTTATATTTTTCATGTCGACATCAAACAGTGCAGAAGTGATAGAAGCGAGATCACCCTCACCTTCAACCACCATCCTGCGTCTGAGATCCTGCTGTAGTTGACTCTGTCGGTCCTCCAGCTCCAGCTCCTGAGCACTGCAACATGCAAGCACTCAGACATCATATACAAACCTCAGACTCCAGCAAACAACATTTTATTTCAGTCCAAGAGGTCTGTAGTCTTCTGTTTAACTCCCAGTTAAATCTATTTTATTTACTTATCTATTTTAAACTCATATTTCTATTTTATTTCCTTTCTGTATGAGATGAGTATTTTCTTCACAGCATTTTCACGGACACGTCATCTTTAAATGTGCTTTATAAATAATGCTTACTGGAATTAATCTGAAATGAGACGATGACTGGATTATTACTGTGTATGTAACCATTACATCACAATCACAGTCTCCACATGTCCTTTCTTGATGTAAACCCAATTCATACACAGTCAGGCTTTCTTACAAGATAATGAGCTCTGATTCGTATCTGGCCAGCTTGTTCTTCTCCAAGACGAGTTTAAACCACGTGTGCAGGAGCTCAGCCTCGTCTTCTGCTGATGCATCCTCTGAAACACAAAATGCAACACAGGCCACGTTACCAAACCACCCAGCCCCTCACCAAAATATATTCATTCCAGATCAGTAGGTGCTTATTCAGAGTACAAGTGTTACTGTGATGATCTGTAATGATTACACTGAAATACTTGTACTCATTTTTATTGTGTCTCTATTATTTATTTGTTTTTATTATTATTGTTGCTGTCATTGCTGTTTGCAGTTATTCTTAATTCTGTTGATACAGTTTTTATATACTCGTTACTGTTGACACTTATACTTTATTAATATTATAATTATTATTTTAGTTAGTTAACACCACTAAGATGGATGACAGTACATAGAGTACTAAGGGCAAGCTGTGCCTTATAGCCTTATTCTCTTTTTCCTCCAGCATCTCCAGGTATGGCGACTTCAATAATATGGCATTGATGTTTCTTTTTGTCTATTACCACCAGATCTGATCTTCTCGCTTGTATGTGGGATACTGTCTAGATGTTAAAATCCCACATCATTACTATCATTATTTTTATTATTTTTATTATGCAAGTTCGTCTTTTTAAGCCGATATGTAATATATAATCCAAGTACAAACCATATTTTCTATATTTCTCCAGTGTTCACTCAGGAAAGTCCTGATCATATCAGATCTGTGTAAATATTTTACTACAGCGGTCCTGAAAGACACAACAGCTGTCACACCTGCTGCACGCCCTTCAGCAATGTCCACAGCATACACAAGTACACCGTCCACCACCTACTCTTTCCATTTATTACAGACTGTGAATGTCAAATAACAATGAAGCCATTCAGCCCCCAAAGCTCTCCGTTCATTCTGCTGATCTACACAGATAAGTAAACACTGAGGACAATAAGGTGCTGGACTGTCAAACTTCATCATTTCACTCTGTATATATTCACTGTCCTATAAGGTGCTACAGCAGCTGCTGCACGCTCAAGAGGGCTGGTCTGAGATGTTTTCAATGTACAGACTTAAACAATCACACAATTCACACAAGGCATGTCAGGGTGGGTACAACGTTAAATAAGAGCACAAAGTATTTCCAAAAAAGGATTTTTCTACCCATCCCCATCCTTCCAAGATGTGCAAATTCAATTTAGCCAAACACACACAGACACACACACACACATGCACACTTTCAGGAGCATGATTAGAAACTCATTATCCATCCAGGCACTGTTACTTTTTCATCCGGAAGAATCGCAGGCTTTAATAACCCTCACGTATATAAACATTCACTAAAATAATGACACCTCAGACCATTTTGGAGCACTTTTCCCCTTTCCAACCTATTTACAGGGCCCATTACCTCTACAGTCATTTTGACACAATTTACTCTCTAAGTGGCTATTTGGTTTGAATGCAAATCACTATTATTTGAACGTCTAATCTCGACCCTCTTACAAAAACCTCTCACACGAGGCACACGCTGGGGATGAGGACAGCTAATATGGCACGGCCACGAGACGACGAGATGAAAGAGGAGAGGTAAAGTGGAAAAAAAAGTCTGTGGTTCACTATGAACCTTTTTTCAACAGCTTCATGGAATGACCTTGTGCTTTTCTTTTATTTTAAGAAAAGTTCCAATGGACACACAGCACCAAGGCTGCATGCAGGCCTCGGCATTCAGGTGTTTTTGATTTAAATGATTCAGACCTGCAAGACTACATTCCTACGTTATTCCTTTGAAATTAACTATGACCCAAGGTTTGAATGAGCATTGAATTAAGTAGACCTAGTAATGAAAAGAAGGTAACTTCAGGGTCTCAGTCACCTGAAATGATACACAAAGAACGAATAGAATCCTATACATGATGGCATATTTTGCATTTAGATAATAGCTGATTTTGGAATGTCTGAGTTAAAAGTGAAGGTCAGAGCAAGGTCACAAAGTTTTGGAGATTGAGCGCTTATAACTTTTAAATCAAGTTGACGATAGCCATGCTGTTACGAGGAAACACTAGCAGGAAACCATATATGGGCTTTCAAATGAAACATGACCGACCTTTGACCTTGTGTGGCCTGAAAAAGGCTTACAGCTCAGGGCCACAATGCTTTAGCAATCTGCTCCAGAGCGTAGCGAATCTAGCTTATATGATATCAATGAGGGGGAATATTGGCACGTGTCAGTCGTGCAGCAATCGTGTCAATTTGCTGATGGCAACAATGCAATATCAAGACTTATTTGCTAGCTTTTCAACAATCAGAAATGAAAAACAAAATCTCTTGAATACATTATAGTGATTATTATTCACCAGATGGCAAACCAGTCCCATCACTGTACATTCTATGTTGGTGAAAATCTTTAAAGTGCAATATAAATTAGAGAAACAACTCAAAGCGTATGCAGTTGTGTTTTTTCATGCAAACATCGCTCAACAGGACATCCTGATTTTCATGTCTCCTGAAGCCCCCTGAGAAAGCCAGGCACTCATTAAATGCTAATAAACAACTGCATTAACAAAATGGAGATTATATGGGAAAATGCTGCACTTCTGTACCTCATACTTACAATAAACAAAGTCACTTTTATTGAACTTAACCTGTAAAAATCCACAGAATTCAACCGAGGACTGAAGAATTCATTAATAATGTGATTGATTTTGTTTGCAGATTCTTCTTTGTTTTGCAAATATATCCAGATACAATCATTTTTAAAATATTAAATCTACATTAATTTCTTAGCAGAAATTGTTTCCAGACTTCAGAAGTTTAACCACCATCCATTTTAAACACATGCTCACACAATAAATGTAGATATTTACCACTCTCTCCTCTAAGGACCTTCTCCAGGGCTATACCCTTCTCCTCCAAAGCTCTCTGCTTCTCCTCGACCTCCTCTAGCTGCCTCTGGATAACCTATGCACAGACATACTCACACGCTGTTACATGCAAAGCAAAAGCAACACCTGCATGATGTGGCGTGATGACGTTCATGATGGTACCTGAGCCCTGTGAAGGCGTTTCAGCTGCTCTCTCTTAGTTTGCACAGCGAGTGTTTTCTCCTGCTGCTTTCTCCGTCTCTCCGAGGGGCCTGATTCAGACTTAGATCCAGCAGAAAACAAACAGAGAGAACTGCTGTTAGATCATGACTCCTGTAGCAGTTTTGCTGTTACTTTATTATACACAACAACAATGCTGATTTCTCCACTCTGACAGGTCAGGGCTTTTTTTTTTCCCTGCCTGGGTTTCTTCCTGCTGCTCTGGTTTCCTCCCACTGTCCAGACATGCACATGACATCATCTTGCTACTCTAAATTGTCCATAGGTGTGAATGTAAATGAGTGTTTGTGTCTATGTTAGTCCCGAGATAGACTGGTGACATGTTCAGGGTGTAACCCTGTCTATTGCCTGAAGTCAGCTGGGATTGGCCACAGCTTCCTGTTCAGCCTTGGTGGATAAGCAGCATAGAAAACAGGTGGAGAGATGAAGGAAAAGACTGGAGGAAAAGACAAGCATTTCTCTTACAGTCAATCCGGTCCAGGGAAAGTCTTTAAGACAAATGACAGTCTACGTATCAGTCCATGACTAACTTCGGGAATGAGAACACAAGGTCAGCTTTAATGTAGTGTCTATGGGGATGCCTCTTCCACCAGAAGTAACCTTAAATGCAGGTTGCTTTAAATTGGGGTGAAACGGTAATGCAATAGTTAGTAATGACACCACTCAGAAAGAACACCAGAGCCTGACAGGTCAGTGGGGCCTTCCTATGCCTGTGTGGGTGCTCCAACTAAAAGAACCCTCAGATGCTGCTCATAAAGCATCAGAGAGCATAATAATATACTATAAAGAAAGTGCTATCTGCCCACCTTTACAGGCTCACACACCCCCATGATTGCCTTAGGTCACTATAATTAACAGGGAAAAGAGCAAATGCCACTCCTCCCTCCAGCTGTCAGCCACAGACTGTTGGGGCAAACTTCAGGATCTGCATGCACAATGGCACAGTGAATAATTTTCTGCTGCACCTCATGTGAAGGAGGCTTAGGATTGAATCTTAGGACTGTTAGGATGAAATCCATATTCAAATCATTTCATCTGCTGGTTATAATATATTTTTTAAGCAAATTCTATACACATTCAGCCACATGGTCAAGATATCACAGATATAAATCTCAGATGTAAAGGAACAGAGAGTGGGCAATGAGTGCCTTTGGACGCGAGAGATAAGATGTTAAACAGATAAAAACTACACTGTGTCATTGTCATATAATAAACAGTGCAATCAGTGACATACTGATGTGTCATAGGAGAAATAAAACTTCAAGACAAACTGTTGGACAATAACCAGTCCTGTTTCAGTTTGGGGGGTATGCGGTGGGGGGTTGATCCGAATCAAACTCCAGATCTTCCAGAATTTTTAATAAATTCTTTACCATTGTGAGAAAGGATGATATCTTTTGGAAGTGTAGTATAACATCAGGCCCAGCAGGGGGTGGAGGTTTGTGCTCTCGGAGTGTTTGTACTTTTTCATTTGTACAATGTTTTACAGACTCTAGATCTGGTTTCTGCAGCGCTCAGGAAAAAAGAAAGAAATCCTGTTCTGCCAGAATGGATATTGAAATGTTCTGTAATGTGCCTTTAAAAAAAGGTGATTATTTGTTTGACCCTAATTTAAGATGAACAATTTATTGATCTTATTTCAATTGTACAGAAAAAAAATGAGGATCCCAGGGGTTCTGGAGTGCTCTTAATTGCTGCAGGACCTTTAAATTTTTTTTTTTACCTGCAGTCAAACCATTTGTTCTTTAAACACAACATGGATATATTAAACTCATGGTTGCTTTTTAGAGAATACAGGACATCAGAGTGAATAAAAAGGCGCTTGAGCATGGAGAGTCAGCAAGGCTGGTCTCTACAGGTCCCTTGGTTATAGAATTAAATAACACGCCAATATAAATCACTAATAATAAACAGTTTTCTCTGTGGAAGATGCTCAGTGCAGTATATGTATTACAGGGTTTTTTTGTTTTGTTTTATTACCCTTTGTGTGACAGATTTCTGGTCTTCCTCACTGGATGAAGTATCATCTTCCTTTTGTTGGTGTTGGGACGATGCTATGACCATACAGTACAAATATACAGTTTATTAAGGACACTAAGGTAATACAGAATGTCTGGGATATTTCCATTAAAAACACTATAATAAATATTTGCTGGGATTTGTTCCCTGCTCACACCTTTGTTTCTGAATTTGGACAGAATGTTCCAGATGTCCCTGGTCCGGTTGTCCATCTTGCTCTTCTCTCCTTCCTTGCTCCTCTTCAGCCGCATCGACGAGAAGAAGTTGAGCTTCCTTTGCGGCACAGACGCCATGTCGTCTTTCGAAGCCCCCATCGGATTGTTGCTGAGAGTCACCTGCTCCAACATGGCCGTGATCTCACTCCTACCTGCTGATTTGCTTCGGCTTCCTTCCATCTCTGCTGTGGAGCACGTTCCAACATCATCGTCTTCCTGGTTCTGTGCAGAAACACCAAACAGTGAGCTGAAACTGAAGGAGCCCTCAGATAGTGGCCTTGCTCTGGGAGGACGGTTTCTTCTGATCACTTTGGGGTTGTTTCCTCCTCCAGAGAAGGATCTCTTCAGCGTGTCGGCCCACAGCTGGAAGCCTGAGAGATGAGGCTCAGGTTCAGGCTCAGCAGGGATTAGATTTGGTTCTGGTTGTGATTCTGAATCACTTGGAGGTTTGGTCGGGTTTTCGGGTCTTCGGCTGTACCTTTCAGCTTTGTCTGTAGCTGCAGCCGTGGATGAAAAGGTTCCAGGAGTGGTCAGGTCCCAATTCAACAGTCTTTCCTTCTCGGATAAGGACAGAGTGAGCTTTTTCTTTGGACTGATGGTGCTCTGCTGGTCCGGTTCATTTGTTGAAGTGTCAAGATGCTGTGCTGGAGAACACGTGCTTGATTTGGGAACGGATGGATTTCCATGAGTGCGATAACGAGGAAACTCAACTCCTGCTGTTTTCTCTGGTTCCTCCTGTGCAGGGCAATGAGAGTCCGCAGCATGATTTTCAGGTTTCTGCTGGGATATGGAAAAAAGGGACAGAATCAACCAACATAACTACCAAAAATAACGAATGCAGACAAGTCTCAGTAATTGTGAGCTCTGTGTGCAAAATATTTTTTATACAAAAAGACGCAGCGGTGACTCGACTGTCATAAAAATGGTCTTTATAAGACAGATAAAAGCTGATATCCTGTGGGATTGTTCATTTTTCTAGATGTGCAATTGGAAAGAAGCACACTCACTGCCTCATTCAGCTCAAAAACACTGTTATCACGACACCTACTGGTCAAATTTGGAACTGCTACAAAATTCTCTCAGAGGGCCATTGGGGCAAGAATCACGCTGCCCCATACCCAATACTCTTGACGTTTGATTTATAGAAAATGACAGAAATCTGAAAATGGGCATAATTTGCTTGATATTACATGCTTTTCCAAATTTTTGTTGATAGTTTAACACATTCTTTAACTAGGCAGTGATTTAAAGGGGCTTGGTCAAATGTGTTGTGCCTGCACAGGATTTGATTTTGTTTTCACCTCACAAGAAATCAGAACAAGCTTGGTTTTATGAATCCCAAGAAATATCTGTATTCATCAGCCAATTATTTTGTTTTCTTTTCAAAAATTCAAACTTTAAAACAGACATACATCTAGAATATAAAAGAGTCGTGATTACCACTTTAAAGATATTTATTCAGAACAGACTTTCTGTAGGCATATTGCAAACACAGTTGTTTTTTTTTTTTTAAGATTACGTTGGATGTAGTTAAATTATGGAATACATGATGCTGTATATATTTTAGAGTTTCGGAAATTTTACTGCAGATTTATAACAGTGTTAAAGATTGATGGATATGGATATCACTACATGCTACATAGATAACTTTGCTACTTTTTCACCATATTTATTTCAATAGTGGAAAAGCAAATGTTTTTTTTGTTTTTTTTTTGTTTTACTCATACCGGTACATAGAGCTCTTCAAAATCTGAATCTCCATCTTCTTTCATTAGTGCATCCTCTTGTCCCTCTTTTGGGTCAAAAGTCTTAACCAGAATCAGAGGAAAAGCTGCAAGACAGGAACAGAATTCTTCTAGTTTCAGAATTAGTTTTTGATAACACTATCCTACTAACACTACAGAACGCAGAAATAATTATAGACATGATGCTTAGAAACTGTACAACAGGTAAATTTCTACAATGTAATAACTTCAAACCTTTAAACAATTTGTATTTAAAAACACACACACACACACAAAA
>JAOUQZ010000001.1:29832811-29843788 GCA_028564935.1 Neosilurus hyrtlii
AATAAAAGAAGATTGACCAACACTGCCCTCTAGTGGATGGAGAAAACTACCTGATGCACAACAAGACAACTTTATATGAGTACACTGGCATCAAGAAAGGGGGGGGTTTAAAAAAAAAAAAAATAGCATGCTCACAAACTCAAAATAAAAAGCATTGGCAAGCCCCAATAATATGGATTAAACCGATGTTAGTACATACCGAGTACTGGTATGAGTACTGGAGTATGGGGTGTGGCCCATGTGTACATTTGTTAGTCAATTTAAATCCTATTGTGAATGTTTTTTTTTGTTTTTTTTTTTAATCGAACAGCTTTATGGAAATGCTTCAAAGCACATAGACCTCGGTCAGAGAGAGAGTCGAGGTCATTAGGCTGGCTCTAAGAGTTTAGATTTCACCAATCCAGAGTCAAACAGATGGAGAATATTCAAGCCTGTTCTTCTCTTTTCCAGGAGCGATAATGCAAGAATGTTACCCTAAAAATGTTCATCAACAAAATGTAAATGCTGAAATAATCACTGCCGGTAATTTTCTTCTTAGAACTATGTTCAGGCGTGAACTGTCAAAGCGTGCCAAAACGTGTTTAACCCTGATGTAGGGATCCTCACTTAAGGCTGGATTCAGGAGTAAATAGACTGCATGCTGGATTTGAATCCAATTAGGATTAATGTAAGAACATATGAGTTAGTCTAGTTCAGGCCTGAGCAGGAACAGGGATCTGGATGGAACACTCAGTACATAGTAACCTGAAAGTGTGTGTGCATGCACAGATTCTTACTTGCTCTGATCTTCCTTTTCCAGTGATTGTTCCTGATGGTGATTTCTCCTCTGGTGTATGAGCTCTCCACTAAACACAACAAAATCTTTGTTAACAGGCTTCTTTATAAATAACCACACTGAAGTGATTATCATTTCATTACATCTAAACCCACTGGGTATATGCAGTCATGCTTTCTCATTGGCTAAACTACTACTAGGATATCAGGTCTTATACCATGAGCAGCTACATCATTGCCTCATGGTTTTGGGGTGTGCTCAGTGCTAGACTAAACCAAAACTAGCCAGTTACAGTTATTCCCCGAATGTCAACAACATTCGATGTTAAGAATTTTTTCTTTTTAACCCACAAAATTCATTGCTGGCTCTTTAATTATTCATGAAATATTTGATGATAACATTTACTATAAAATATAACAATAATATTATAATAATAAAAGAATAAAAACGCTATATTTCTTAGTCCAGAGGGTTTAGACTAAATAATTGCGGGATTAATAAAGTATAGCAATATATATAAATAAAAAATACCACTTATTTCACTCAGTCTCGACTTGCAGGACGATCGGATCATATGCTCGTCTCGAGTTCATGGAATAACTTAAAAATTAAAGCATGTCTGGAAATTCATTCAGCTTTTAATCTGATAATTCCTATGTAGCCCTTCTGAATACCTTTGGTCAGAAGGCACTGACTCACTGTCTATAACAGCAGCTGGAAAGGTACTTTTGGTACTGCAAGGCAAAAATATCAGATTTGCGTTTCTATAGTTACAGCTCGTTCACAGGGATTGTGTATGCTTCACATTTCCCGAGAAATCTGATTTCAAGAATGTCTGGGAAAAGTTTCTAAATTAACGAGAAGTTCTAGAGGACATCTCCAGTGTTAGGGCTTCTTCAGGGAAATCTCCAGTCTTGTATTTTCTGGCCCTTCAGTAACAGGACAAGCTGCATTTTTGATCTTTAGCTGAAGAGAAATGTGTGTGCGCGAGTGTTTATAGTTGCTATAATCTATGTGGAATTGTAATTCTAAACAAACCCCTGTGGTATAAAGGAATCAAGTTCTCAGACATGCTGTTATAAGAAAACACAGCATTTATCATTGTTAATAAGGAAAGCTAACAGATGGACGTGTAACAAGGTAATAAAATATACACAAGCTCAACAGCTGCTGTGTAACTGAAGTCATATGTGACCGGGAGCAAAACGTTCAGCTCAGCCAAAACAAACAGAGCCGCGATGACGTGCCTGCTTTTATTCTACCACTCCCAAATCTACTGATGAATACAACACACACACACACACACACACACACACACACACACAAACAGACAGAGAGAGAGAGATGAAGATGAAGAGTGAGTGTACAGCAGGATGTAGAGACTCACCCCTGTTAGGCTGAGGAACGCTCGGACCGAGTGGCTCAGTCTCTGTGGCGTGATCCTGAACCGAAAGGTCTCCAACTCTGCTGAAGAGCAAGACATGATTGTGTAGATGTTAATAATGGTGACAAAACACCAATACTGTATGTACAGAGACCCTCAAAGGTTTTAAGGGTTATAGCTGATATGCAGGAGGACGGACAGAAAGAAAGACGGCTAGATTGATGAAGAGTTGTAAAGATGAGTTGGATTGAGAGACACAGAGATGGAGTCAAAGTGACAGAAAGAGAAAAGAGAGTAGAATATTTTGTTGACGGGGTTGAAGTCATTCTAAAGTAAATTGTTGTGTACATCATGAGCTGAATGTTACAAAATGTTTCATTTTAGCTCATTACAAGTGCATTTCAGAAAAATAAAAACTGGGAAATATTGCTAGGAAACCTTGAGAAACATCCTGCACAATTATTCATACTGCTTATATAAAAAATACTACTTTTTAAATAAAGCATATTAGGACTCTTTTAGATTGCTAACAGATACTCAGTATACTCTGAGCATCCTGACTACAAACAAAACCCGTGAGCCGTGGTTCCTGCTATCCCAACCTGTTTAATATTAATGCAACAGCCATAAACCAGAGTCATTTGTAAAACTATTAACTGTTATCAATATGTTTTTCTATGGTGGCTTGAATCATTTGGTAACCTAGCATAAAGTGAAACAGAAAGGTCAAAGAGATTGAGGGCTAGACACGATAATAGACAGAATAATAAACAGAGAGTTACATGCACAGAGACAGAGAAAACAAGAATGACCAAAAAAAGGGATAGACAGATCAATAGACTAAGGGAGACAGGAAAAAAGACTGATATGAAAGATGAACAGTGAGAGACGTTTCGAAGACGACTGAGAAACAGTGAGTGAATTGCTGATAAACTCAAACAAACAGATTTAAGGACTGACGGAGAGAGAGAACAATACAGCAAAGAGACAGAAGGACGGATGGACAGATCAACATACACCCTGACAAATCAATCATCAAAGCAGAATCAGACACACAAAGACAAGACAGATAAATTTACAGATAGACAGTTACACAGACAAAAAAGACTGATAGACAAACAGGCAGATAAGACAGACACATAAAACAGACCAACAGATTAATAGGCTGAAGTTGAAAAGAAAGAAAAATTATTAAATAAAATTCAATGTGTGCGCAAGAAAAAAACCCAACAACGTTAATATATTTGACGAACCGCTTCATTCTACTAGAGTCACGATGGGGCTGGAGCCTATCTCAGCCAACTCTGGATAAAGGCAGAACACACCCTGAACAACACACTAGTCTATCTTAGGGCAACACACACACACCTTGGGGCAATTTGGAACAGCTAATTTGCCTAATGTGCACGTATTTGTACTGTGGGAGGAAACAGGAGCACCCAGAGGAAACCCACGCAAGCATGGGGAGAACATGCAAACTCCACACAGAAACACCCTCAGTGAGCCCAGGACCTCTTTTGTGAGGCGGACATGCTAACTACTACCCCATCGTGCCACACCAAAAACCCCCCCCAAAAAACAACGGAAATAATTCATCATTCATTAATTTTCTGAACCGCTTAATTCTAATTAGGGTCACAGGGGAGGCTGGCGCCCATCTCAGCCGACTCTGTGAGGGCAGAGTACACCCTGGACAGCTCACCAGGCCATCGCAGAACATAACTAATAATAGTAAATAAATATTTTATTTATTTATGTATTTTAACAGTGCATTAAACACTTCAGTCTGTTTTACTCTGAACATGAGAAGCTGAAGCCGATGAGACCGAGCAGAGCTCCAAAGTGCTTCTTGTCTGTAGAACCTGCACTAGGATCTCCTTCTGATTTCTAAACAGAACGCTGTCGCTGGAATATAGGATGCTACACTGAAAAAAAGGGGAAATCTTGGGCGTGAAAGGAGGTGAAGATGAGGATGAGGAGACGCTGGTACTGGAAATGAATGAACCTTTTACTGATGACCTCTGAAGGATCTGAGAGCTGTGGCTCAGCTGAACGCTCGGCTGTAATCTCGGCATCCTGTGGAACGGTCTGGATGTGGCCTTCCTGCGTCTTGGGCAATGAATTTATTCCTAAAGTGTCTACACACAAAAAGGAAGATGTGCACTGCAATAAAGAATTCAATTAAAGCAACTGATTGATGTCCTGCTGTTTATGGGAGCATACAATTAAATAAAATTTCAAATAAAATGCATTTAAATGTATTTAAAGTCTTGGGTCATTTTTATACACAAGTGTGTATATTACTGAATGAACAAATTTATGAATGAAGTGCATGGGGCCTTATTCAGAAAAAACACACAAAATAAAAGTAATACCCATCATTATGCTACCACAACCATGTTTCACTGTGGTTCTGGAGAGCTCAGGGTGATGAGCAGAAATGTATTTTGCCAAATGTACAGCTATTTACTTTTCAAATGACTGTGTTTACAAAATGACCAATACTTCGATCACCCATGTGAAAAACTAACAGCCCCTACATTCAAAACTTTTGTTGTGCCACCTTCAGCAGCAAGAGTTACAATCAACTGCTTCAGATATTCTGTACATTTCTGTACAGATATTTTGGCCCACTATTTTCTATTATATTGGTTTAATTCATGGTTTTCAAATATGAACCGCCCTTTTCAGGTTCTGCCAAAACATTTCAATGGGATTCAAGTCAAGACTTCAGAATCTCAATTTTATTTCAGAAAGAAATAGATCATTGTTCTTACCAGGATTTTTTACCACATGGCAGCTATATAAAATTGATATTATACATAATTATAGCGCATTGTGATTTATATTATGATAAGGTTACTTACAAAATTCTGAAATAAAAGATTTTAATGGGGATCTGACTTTCACAGTCCCGAATATGAGGATGAATAAAAGAAAAGCCTTAAAAAGTGTGACATAAATTAGAGAACCTGTACTTAATATTAAGAGCCACAAAAAAACAACCCCAAAACAAAAACAAACAAACAAAAAACCCAGACACGCTATTCTCAAATGCATTTTAAATGATGATTTTAAACCAGATATATTTTGGTGTCACCTAAGGGCATTAAACAAAGCTAACTAACATGTGACTGTATATTTCTCCCAAACTTGGATATAATACAATGGGCTCTGTGTGTGGATTTATGGCATGCCAATGAAGTCCATTTGAGCTTCAAGTTGTTTCACCTGATCAATGTTCAAGGGGGTTAAATACTTGCACAAAGCCTGAATACTTATGAAGGACAATCCTGCCAAGATTATTGTGTCTCTAAGACCAGAGTCCAAGGGTTCATAAAATAAAGCCAAGGCATTTGAGTTGGTTTATATTGGTACAGTGGTGTTCTTGTAGTTGGAATATTTTTTCTGCTTGCTTGAATTTTTTGGGTTTGAGCCAAACCTCAACGACTTGAAAACAACTAGGGCTACAAATGTAAACTGAACTCTGATAGTCAAAAATTCTTTACTTGGAGTCAAGTTACAGATTTAAAAACGTTCTGTATATGGAAATATTAGTAACAATATGCTTGTGTTCTGTTGGTCCCATTTAAATGTAGAAAAAGATAAACAGAATATTACTTGCAAAGCTCTTGTTTAACCATTATGTAGTCCATTACTACAGGATATACACAAGATAATATTTTGTCAATGTTACAGACAATTTTTACCTGTTCCGCCTTGTCCAAAAAATTCTGTTTTTAATTTTTAATTATTTTATTATAATTAAAAAAAAAATACATAAATAAATAAAAAATAAAATAAGGCTTAGTGTACATCACGTTTTCCCAAAAAAGCACCCTCACTTTCTCACTTTTACCTGTTGCCAGATAGATGTATGAAATAACATCTAATATGAGGGGTGAAGACGTAAGGCTGAAATACTTTATCAATAACTTCCATCCCCTGATTTATTCATTTAAATAATTTACAAAACTAGACTTCTTGCCTGGCGGTTATATGCCTCCATGCAGTTAGATCACAGTAACCTTTCACCTTTGACCTCCAAAATCTAGTTCATCCTTGGATCAAAGTGGGATTGTGTGCAAACTTTGTATAAAAAAAAAAAAAAAAAAAAAACACATCAAAACATTCTTGGGATAACCTGTACACAATTATGGCCCAGAAGGATGGATGAACAGTCTGAAAACAATGTCTCCAACCCTGTCTATCGCCGGCAACCCCTATGTTGCTAAGTAATGACGCACGTTATATCACATGATGTTAAAAACATGGGATTTGCCAGCATTGGTCAAACAAGTTACGTTCTTTCAGTCAGTGTAAGCAAAAGTTATATCATTATTGTTGAAAAATCCATATAAAAAAAGAATATTGTTACTCACACAGTAGGGAGGATGCAAAGAAAGGACAGGACAGAGAAAAAGACCCCAAACACCAGTGATGGAGCTGTTTTTCGCAATGGTTCTAAAGCATGCACGCTGTTGGAAGTCTCGGTACTTGCTTAATGAAAGGGGGTCAGGATATTAATAAGAAGTGTACAAGTTAGAGGTCCAAACATGTAGTGTGTGTGTAAATGCCGGTGTTTATGGTATTAAAAGGCCAGCTTGTGTTGTATTGGTACAAAAAGTGCAGAGAGCTCTTATTCTCTGAGCTGTTAATATTTCCCATATACCATATGTGTATATGGATCAAAAATGATAAACAAAAGGCAGAAACAACAATCAGTTAAAATGGGTTTATTTATTACTTACAGAATTGAAATTTTATAAATGAAGAACATTTATGAGGTCCTTTGAAATGTACAGAACTGTAGGGAAATTATACTACAAATTTACAAAAAAAAAAAATTTATTCAATCCTTTGAGGATTTGGTGCTAAAATTGTTTAAAACTATAAAAAAATAGATCCTTTTTACTAAGTAGTGACCTCAGAACAAGACAGAGGCCTGGAGTGTGATTTGGAGAGTAAAGCAGCCTCTGAAACAGAGAGCAACGCAAGGACACACACAGAAAAAAGAAGAAGCAGAAGAAATACAAATTAGGTTTGAACATAAAATAAGCAAAAAATAAACAACAATGTGCAGTGGGTGGGTTTTCACAAGCAGGCCGTGCATACTTGAGGATTTTGTTAGGGAGTTAAATTTTACGGATAATTATGATGAACGATTATGGTTTTAGCAAATTACACAATAAGCAATTGGCACATTCATAAAGAAGACCCATGGAGCAAGAGCTTATACACAGACGCAGTAAAGCACCCTGATCACCTGTCTCATGCAGGCCAATCACCTTCAGGCGCCACCACTCAGCCAATCAGGGCTTGGAGCATTGGAAACTTGAAACAGACTAATGGTACGGTGTAGAAGAAGGTGGAGAATGGAAGGATGAAGAGAAAATAGAAGAAGGAAATTTAGAAGTAGGATTGTACAGTACAGTTCAGACTTTTTTCAGGCACAGGCGAATTAATATTACCACTGGCATGGTTTGGAAAGTGCATTTCCATTCCCATCTAACACAACAGTCAGAGAAAATGCAAGTTATGGCGTTTAAATCAGACCACGGACACAGCAGGCAGGTTAACATTGGCCTTAGCACCACCTCAGTGTATCATAAAGTGCTCTTAGAATTGTTATTGATCAACTAACAATCTTTAAACACCACAGCAAACACCAAATAGTACAAAACATAAAAAAAAAATACTCCAGCATGTGGGCTCAAACTAATACCCTATCTACTGTGTGAGTACCATAAACAGAAAACTCAGTACAAGAGAGAGGTGGGGAAAAAAATTATGGCAAGCAGATTTAAAATAGAAACTACCCTTAAACCTTAGAGATGGGGGTCTTGACACTGAGACGGTAAGAACCATGAAGCAAATATGGTGTAAATGCTATTAAATAATAAGCAAGAACCCCCATTTTATCAATCTTTTAAAAAAAAAAAAAACAAGTAAATCAAAAGCCATCTAAAAAAATCTTAAAAATCAAACAAGTTCATACACTTTACAGCTAAACTACAGATACATCCCTGTTCAAAAATAAACATCTAGTAGAGACGTAGATGGGTCATTCAGCACAAACTGCTTTCAGTGTGGAACACTGTTCACAATCACTGAACAAATAGACCACAGGGGTTCAGAATTTCCCCACCAGCAGGACCATTTAAGTCCAATATATAAAGATAGAGCTTTTGACCTCGAAACAAGGTCAAGGTGAAAAATACAACCATATTTGCCCCTAAGCAGGACCCATACATTATATCTAGTGATCATTTTTCCATTTCCCTCCCAAGTTATCACACCAAATCGTACGGACAGACGGAACCCATTTCTACAGCTTCTATACTTCTATAGGTGCATAGTTAGTGCAGATTTAGTGCTTCATAAACAAATACGTATGACTGAAGGTTTTGAAGGAAATAGGAATAGAAAAAAAGGGGAAATTATAGGTATGTGGTTCGACTGTGATGCAGGAAATCTCTCTTTAGATTTACTGAATGCTGCATGACATGACTGAATATCAGGATCTGAGTTGCACATGTTTTTGTGACCACAGGCACAAACAGCTAGTAATTTATACAAGCATTTGTGAATGGTAACAAAGACTCTTGAAATGCTTCGGCAAGCCTATGGCAATGAAGTAAATTCTCACTCATCGAACATCACTTCGCCATCACATGATGGTAACCAACCACGTGCTTCCTTCAAGGTATGTAATACCAGCTGAACACATTTCTTTATAATTGCTGCTCATTCATAGTCAGTAGTGGTGTAACACACTTGGAGTAAAACACTATCTGTTCCTTCACATGCACGAGCACACAGACATCCACGACTACACAGTGTCACTTGTAAGTGACCGGGAAGAGGGCGTATGAAATCCCTTCCTCCTTGAGATGCCTAGCCAATCAGCTCTTATGGACTCCTGACCATGAATGTCTGGGTTGTCGTGGCATTTCAAGAGGGTCAGGACTTCAATGCAGGATGATGCTCTGCTCCTCTTGACACATAACCACCACTCAAAACACCTCACCCTGATAATCGCTTCATTCCCATTGGCCTGCTGAAACATTTCCATGACCTCCACTGTCAACTTCCGGGGTTTGACACAGAATTTGATGTTCTCTCTCTGTCTCATAGTAAAATAAAATTGCAAATACAGACATGTACATTGCCACATAACCTGGTGTAACACAGGTCCCAGTGGTGACAGTGTGATATCATACGGCATACATACTCATGAGAGCTACTGCTTGCTTCTGCTGCATGCGCTGGTCTATGCTGCATTCTTTTTGTTCGCTATGGTATCCCCTGTACCACATCACTACATTTTGTTTCACACATATAAAATCTATGGATAAATAAAAAAACAAAACACTGGAGTATTTTTTTAATATAAAATACTGACGAGCTCCTAAAACCTGTAAAAAAAGGTTTAAAAATTAAAACGTTTCAGTCTTGCCATCCTTTGGAACCTCACACTTTAACGTTTCCCTGATTTTATACACCAGACTCAGCAGGGCAGCTTCTTAGCAACCCTTCAATGAGGTTAAAACTGGTGTTTAAGCAGGAAAAAAAGTTCATTTTAAAAAGTACTAACACTACTGTAAAACCATATAAAGATTCATGACCTCTGATTAAAGAGCCATGAAATGAAATAGAGGATTGTATGTAGACTTGGCACGATTTGGAGTTTGAATTCAACACTGATTTAAAAACATTCAAGGCTTTAGATTACTGTGCAATCACTGCAGGTTATTTCCCAGCTTTGAGACAAGACCCTGATATGCTGAGCACTCTTCTCACTCTAATACTATACTTGCATTTAGGAACTTCCCCTCAAGGCTAATCTGTGCCGTTATCTCAAACAGAATAAAGAGCAGAGGGAGGCCCAGGCCTAGAAGTTCCAAAAAGAAGGCATAGTCGTCCCGCCGCTCTCTGAAGTGTAACCATAAAGCCCAGGCCACATCATGCGTCCAGCCAGACAGCCGGCTCACGTGCAGCCTTTTCCTAAACAGGGAACTCAGGGTACCTGAAGACTGCCTCTGGAGGCTCCTGCTAGCGGAGTACTCATCGCTACCATTGGGCACAGACACATCACCTCCGTGGACCTAGAACACACAACCACACACACACACGTGCAGATACGAGTAAGCATGTGGAAAATAACCCCCAAAGTGGCACCGAAATGTCACACTGAAACATTACCTCTGGCTTTCGAAGCCTGTGGTTGGATTTGCGCTGAGTAAAGTGCAGCTTGCAGTAAAAAGTGCCTGCAATAAGCAAATAGTTTAAAGCAAGAACGAAAAATGTTAAAATACAGAAACATAACCATAAAAACATACACATAAGCTTTAGCCAAGAGTAGAACCTATCACACTCAGTGACATTCCGACTACATCCTCAAAAAACTGTGTGGGCTCAGTAAAAAAAGCGTACAATGTAGAAGGAATGCAGTAGAAACTGATAAGGATGTGGTATGGTCTCCATGGACACAGAGGACATGTTTAAAAAATACTAGTGTATTAGAATGAGTGCATTAATAGAGCTATACTATACTATGAAATAAACCCCGCTTTAGTGGTAAAAGACCCTGATGTCTAGTACAGGATTTTCAATCATGCTGAACAGGCTTATTTTGAGATGACGACCAGCTCACTGAACATCGTCCCACTTATTGCATGGCTACTCCTAAAGAAAACCAATAATCTGAAAACAGTCATTTATAAATGATTATACTCATCCATTTATTCATCTTCTGAACCGCTTATTCCTAATTAGGGTCGCGGGGAGGCTGGCGCCCATCTCAGCCGACTCTGGG
>JAOUQZ010000001.1:29844933-29891011 GCA_028564935.1 Neosilurus hyrtlii
GCCCGAGCTGGGAATCGAACCCAGGACCTTCTTGCTGTGAGGCGGATGTGCTAACCACTGCGCCACCGTGCCGCCTAAATGATTATACTGTTTCTGCTAAAGGTACACTCCATAATAGCGGTCTTTTATAAAAAAAATAATGTTAGGATAGCCGTAATGAAAAATCAGGAATGAGTGATCGATAGTGCGATGGAATAAATCTGAATAACAGTGATGAATGTGTAGACTTTTGATCTAACCACTGTTTCATGTTCGAACACACAATTAGCCACAATAATCTCTTAACAACCTAGTTAATCAACAACTGGAATAGCGTAACTTAATAAGAATAAGTCCTCTGCAGTAGGGAGGATTCTAGTATGGGAAGAAGGAAGTAAGGAAGGAGGTGAGATGCCGTCACCAGGAAGTGGTCAACTTCTACTCCAGTACGTTTGTTTCCCATTACACTGACTGTCTATCCTGTCAGATGACGTGTATAAATTTTATACTTTACCTTGGTCAAACACATGTCCTCCCAGCCTCAGGGTGGCACTGCAGACATCACAGCGGAAACACTCACGGTGGAAGAAGTAGCCTTCTGCACTTAGTCTTTCCATTACATACACCCGTTTCTTACAAAAGTGACACGTGTCACTGCCGCCCATCCCAGGAGCAAACTCCTTACGGGGGTTAACCTGAAACACAGGAAGGGGCTAGATCAAAAGCAGATTGTGGGTTCAGAGTGAGGAAATTAGGAGTATTACTCATGGTAACAACAGGGCAGGTCATACTTAATTCTAGCAAACCAAACCGACTCAGGACTCAGATCGTGTACATGGCAGTAAAGTTACAAGTTGCCTATTAATAAATCCTGCAGCTCATCAGCATCACTAAGTCTCTGTGTTTTGCATCTTCTTTGCTGACTAAAGGGGGGGGGTGGAGTTGTCTAACCCCAGAGTTACTATCAACTTCAACCCTGGAAGAAATAAAAAAAGAAATCTCCCCTGCGTTTCCTGGCTATGGTTGGGAACAAAAGCAAAGGTCTGCACTGAGTTTTGTGTTTACAGTCTTTCACTCACTGATTTCCACGTTCATTTGTATCACTGATCTTGTTAATTTAATTATCCATTGAAAAAGTTCCATGTTCTCGTTCATGTTTGTTGTTGTTTTGTTTGCCTACATGAGTCAGAATGTGGGTTTTTTTTTATTCTGTTTGAGTCTGAATGGTGGTGCATGAGCCTCTATTTTTTGGGTTTCAGTTTTGGTATTAAGAAATGTCTTTTCAAATTACTGCCCATCATCTTGCAGGTCAGCAATACATAACAGCCAATCAGCATCAAGTCAGCAACACGACAGCCTTATTTGGTTTCCTGTGTTGGCCATGTGCAGACACTGGACAGGGACAATCAAACCATGTTCCATGCCTATTGTGCTTCATTATTAAAGCACTTTAAACTTACATCACACAACACAACACCACTTTTATGTTTTGCTGCAAACTGGAACAGACTTCATTCAAGATCTAAAAGTTATGGGCTGTTTTTAATGAGGACTCCTGACCCAAAATCCTAGTTAAGTCCATTTCAGTTCCAGTTTGTAACACTACAAAAATATGGAAATGGTCAAGCCGATCAGTGCTCGTACTGCAACATTTTCCTCTAAAGCAAAAACAGTATGCTGCGTAAAGCAGATTAAGGTGTATGAGGGTTAATCTGTATGCTGA
This sequence comes from Neosilurus hyrtlii, assembly GCA_028564935.1. Taxonomy (NCBI): domain Eukaryota; kingdom Metazoa; phylum Chordata; class Actinopteri; order Siluriformes; family Plotosidae; genus Neosilurus; species Neosilurus hyrtlii. Next base: position 29,846,636 of record JAOUQZ010000001.1, read on the forward strand.
TTAAACAGGGAAAGACGCAAAGCCCTTGTTATGAAATTCAGCTAGTTAGTTCAGGACATTTACCGATCTAGACTCTTGGCATTTCCTGGCCTCGGTCTGTGGAAGAGAAATTCAAGTACATCAATCCAAAAGTGAGAAACACACAACTCAACATCCCTTGAAGATGTAGGTACACCTTATCATAAGCACTAGCTGTTCTTACAGAAAAACATCCTGATGATACGAATGCAGTTAAAGGAGTGACAAAAAAAAATAAAGAAACTCATAACACTGCTTTAAGATATCAGAAATGGATCTTTTTTTTTTTTTTTTTTTTACAAGAAAAATCAAATAACTCATAACATCACCTTTTATAAGTAAACCACAGCAAGTGCATGCAAAAAAAAACAAAAAAAAAAAAACACTTATTTTGCCCTGAGTGTCATCCTGCTTACCAGTGAGAGGGTATAAGGGTTGTTGGGTCTGTGATCAGTTTCATAAAGTACGGCCAAAGCGGCAGCTTTAACACCAATTACAGATGAAACCTTCCCCACTGTCCTCTAATCCATCACAAATCAAAACAGAATAGGAAAAAAGGTGGACAGGAAGTGAAAGTCAGAAGAATCAAACAGAAAAACTTAAAGAAAAGAGACTGCTTCAAGCACACTAAAAAGCCATGCACAAAAGGCATTCAAAAGTGCATCAAGTACTGTTAATGATTCTCAACTAAAACTGAATTCTTATTATAAAAAATAGCATAAGGGTATCTAGGGATATGTTCCCGTGTATTTATCAGTAAACTCAGGCTGAATCATGAACATCTCTAAATGATCTACAGGAAAAAGACGATACTTATTTCAAAGAGTTCAATAAAGCACAACTGATAAGGTGGAGTTGCACTTTTAGGTGGTTCTTAACAAGGGAGTGGACACCATGAATGGAATGGAAATGACTGATGGAGTGAACATGCGTTCACTGTCCTTTCGCATGTTCTAGGTACTCGGACACACGCATTCTCTGTTTAACTTAAATCCAAAGTTGAACTTCTAATTATCTAATTAGATCCTGGTGTTAGACCTATTGGAAAGTTACTGTCTATGTAAATGTAGTGACTATTGTAATATTACTTTACTTAGTACAATTTCTTAAGCTATCAAATGTCTAGTAATAATAACATGAACAATATATAGATCACGCGAAAGGTAATAACTTATGTTACCTGTATATAGCTATAAAGGGGACTAAGACTATAACTAGGACTGATCACGCACTCATGGACTGCGGAAAGACAAACACTCACAATTTCCTGTGGAAAGAAAATCGGCGCATGTCAGTACTTTGTGTAGCTCGAGCGAAAACTAATCAATAGGAAAATATATCCAACTTTATAATGTATATCTTAACAAATAGATATAGTAGGGCAGTGGTGGCTTAGTGGTTAAGGTGATGGGTTACTGATCCAAAGGTCAGCAGTTCAATCCCCACGATCACCACTGTTGGGCCCTTGAGCAAGGCCCTTAACCCTCAATTGCTCAGTTGTATAAAAAAAAATTATGTCACTCTGGATAAGAGCATCTGCCAAATGCCATAAATGTAAATGCAAATAACCCATCATGTTTAAATGGGGGCAAAGCCTGCAGTAAAATGCAAAATAAAGTCAAATGAAAATGTCAATAATTACATTAGACATGATTTTACTGTGTGCATGCATATGACATCTGCCAAAAATGAAAGAGAATGAGATGTAAAAAGATGCAATTACTATAGTAAATGAAAAACAAACAAACAGTGAAAAAAATGGAATTATTCGAAATAAATATAATTTTTAAAACTCCACTAAAATAAACAATGTGAAAGGACCTAAAATGTAAAAGAAATTACAGGTAAATATTTTTTTTTTTTTTTTTTTTTTTAAACAGTTTTTGTTTCTCCCCCTAACATGGGCCTAAGAAAACAAAGCTCCACACGTGGGATGTTGCGTATGGGAGATTTTTAGAGTGATGTGTTAGACACAATTAATGATTCTATTCTTTTTAGTTAAAAAAGCACAACCATTTAAGAATTCTGATTGCTGTTAAACTGTGAGCCAGAGACACAGTAGAGCAGAGCAGAGTGAAAGTAAGAACTCTCATCATAGTTCGTTCTTATGTAAACAAGCACACAGTAATTACGCAGATTAAAAAAGATTTAAATTAATCGTACGATGGGGAGATTGATTGACTATTGCGACATGCCTACTCAATACAACACCAAGTGAAGGAATATCTTTTGGGAAATGGTATTCGTGATCCCAGTATAGTTCCAGAGGCTTGTAAAATATAGAACAAGCTTTAGTGAAAGTGTTTTAGTCGACAAAAACCTTAGAACACGTTGAGTTTCCCTTTTACTCCTGATGTGCAAGTACCTTACATGCAAGATAAATATTTGTTAGGAAAACACAGCTCCAACAAAACATTCTAATGAAAAGAAAATACCTGTTTGGAAGGATCAAGGCATTGTACACGTTTGATTTCAGTTCGACCTTTTTGCCCATGGGGATCGTGAGTCATCGGCTCTGACTCAGAACATCCGTTAAGCTACAATCAACAGGAAAGCACATTTGACAGCTGATACACTACAGCGTTAAATCATTCTCATAATTCAACCTCATTTAGTCACACGTTTCATTTCTACTGGACTCTGGTATGGAGCACTCCATAAGCAAATGTGAGAAATAAACTCAAGTCGTGCAGTGACATAACTGTGGTCTGCGAGGATGTCAACAGTGCACTCATTTCTTTCAAACCCAATTCAGAGGTTTACTCCTCTATAAGAATGTGGACTGACATCCAACACCTTCATTCATTTGCAGAACCACTTAACCCTACAAGGGTTGCAATGAGGCTGATGCCTATCTCACCAATTCTAGGCAAAGATGGGGGACACTCTGAAGAGCTCACCAGTTCATCGCAGGGCCAACACACACACACAGGGGCAATTCATAACAGCTAATTAGCATAATGTGCATGACTTTGGGCTGTAGAAGGAAACCCAAACAAGTACAGGGAGAACATGCAATCTCCACAAAGAACTGCCCTCACTGAGCCCAGAACTCGAACCTTCCTGCTGTGAGGTGGAAGTGCTAACCACTACACCACTGTGCCACTTTCCAACACACATACAGAACAAAAAGTTCTGCAACAGCTGCATTAAGGATTTAATTAGAAAATAACTGAACGGGAAAATACACAATGTGTTCACCTTAAGAGCACTGTGACAGAAAAGCATCATAAAGCACTGACAAGTCATGGAGACTGTCAAATTTGATCAAGCTTGAAACAAGTCAGTGAGGAGGCTGATGGTGTTACCTGCTTGGGCCGAGCTTCCGGAAGAGGAGACAGCAAACAGGAAAGAGCAGAGGGCCCGGGGAGAGATGGACATGAAAGAGGTTTAGGAGGAGAAGCAGGAACGGGAGAGGGCCCAACTGTCTATGAAAGTAAAATAAGCAAGAAAGAAAGACCAGCTGAGAAAAAGACAAATAGGTTGGCAAAAAATAAATAAATAAATAAAAAAACACATTAGAAAAAAGGGAATTAAAATATAGGAAAAGGGTAAAAAAGAGAGAGAGAGAGAGAGAGAGAGAGAGGGCTAGAAAGTAAATTAAAAATATGTGAATAAATGTTTATATTTAAAGTAAATTTATATCAAAGCAAAATAAGATATGAAATATAAAAGTAAAAAATTCAAATACCAACAAATACATAAGGAAAAGAAGAAATAAAGACAATCAAATTTCAAATAAGAAAAAGCATAATCAGGCAAAGTAGGCTGAAAAAAAATTCAGAAAAAAAATCAGAAAAAAAGGTTAGGGGAGGCAGGAGAGAAAGACAGAATGAGACAGAGGGAGATACAGTGCAGCTCTGCACATGAGAAGTGTAAGGGAGCAGCCATGCTGAAGGCAGATATCAATCAGGAGGACCACACATACACACACCTTTGGGAATTTGGTCGAATTATATTTTTTAGAAATAGTGCATTAGTGTTTTCATATGACACACTCGTGCCACTCAGCAAGCCCTCAGTATTCATCTCTCAAAACTGTGATACACTGAGATTAAAACAAACTCCATGCAACGACACATTGAGAAACTCCTAAAGCTTGAGTGAGGACTTGCACACAGCAGCCGAGACAGAAAACAGTGATGTGTTAATCATCCCTGGAATACCACACACTCATCCATCAGTGTGATCAGCGACAGGCAGGACTGTACCATTTCATTCTTTAATCAGGGGCATAACAGGGCAAGATTGCATCACAACATTCCATTCTGAAGTTACAGTAAGGCAGCATGAGTCTATCCATCACCTGAGACGGTGTGCCAGAGAAGAGGATGCTCAGCTGCTGTGCTCTCTCCCTTATACTCTTTTTGCTGAACTCTCGTGCACTTTGACTCTGTACTTTCCTCTGCAGTGAGCCAAACAGCAGGTGGTTTTCGGAGGAAGGGGGGAAAAAAAGGATCATCACCTTTGCACAGGCAATGAGTTACTGATGTCGTCCAAAGCTTCCCATGTGCTCAATAAGTACTTTATCGCAATAGCATGAAAATACAGGGGCACTTCAAAAAGTTCTTGGTCTCACCCACAACATGTCCCAGGAGAAAAATTTGGCTTGCAATATTTTTCTACATAGTTTGCTTTAACGTCAATGCACTTGGCCACCGATAATGAAACTTTGCTATACCGTTGCAGAAGTATGTCACATCATGAGCCTCCAGATACTCCAACAGCATGAACGACATCACACGGAAAACAGCAACCAGTGCCATTTCAGTTTGGGAAACAGATAGGCATCGCAGTGCCACGGCTTAGATTAATGAGGCAGCAGTTCAAAGCTACATTTGGTTGCCTTTGCCACTGCTACCTGTGCTGTGTGGACAAGCGCATTGTTGTGAAGCAAGAGTAACCAGCTCAATGCTTTCCTCTACTTTTTTTTGTGATCGCATCAGACAGTTGAGTTTTGGTGGTCAGTGAAATAAGGCATTCTAGTATACAGTTATACCTTAACATTAAAGTTACACCTCTTGCTTCTGGTTGATGGCGAGAACTTTCTGAAGTACCCTCATACGAGCTACCTTCTGACCCATGATAACTTTCTATTAGGACCCATGAACCATGTGGAAGTGAGAAAAGTCTACCTTTTGCATGGTAACTGTATTCACCTGGGTGGGCTTGTCCTCCAGAATCTTCAGTTGTTGCAGCATACCTCCCAAAGCAGGTGTGGAGAATAGCAGGGTTTCTGAGGACTTGGAGGTGACTGAGGTTTGCTCTTTTGGTCTGAGGACATGCTTCAGAGTCAACAGCTGAGAAGCTGAGACAGAAAGGCATGGAAGGCTAGTTTGAGGTTCAGGAGAAGGGTACCTAGCCTGAGGTTTAGGGGTATGATGGTGAGACCATGCTTCTGATGTTTGAGAAGTGAACTGGACTTCTGGTGTCTGAAAACCTGATTGGTCAGCCATGTTGTGGCCAACTAACTGAATCTGAACGTGTTGTGTTTCCAGCTGTCCATGTTTGCGGGCTGGCTGCTTTTGAGACTCAAGAAGTCTCAAGTAAGGGGACGGCTAAAGCAGACACATGACAATGAATGATTTTCTTGTACAATATGTACGGTGCACATTTAATGAACTGAGGAATGAACCAGGTGGTGATGGCATGCTTATGTGTACGAGCCTAGATTAAGCCTACCTGCCACTTTGGTTTAGGAGAAGGAGGAAGGGGTGAGGACAGGAACTTGGGTTTAGCAAACCGGGGGTTTTCCGTCATGTCCAGAGAAACAGGCTTTTCAGAATATAAATCGGACTGACAAAGACCGAGCAGAAACAAAGGGGAAGGATTAAGAAAAGCAAATAAGCAAATAATAGAAAACAGACTGTAGAAGCTACATATAGTCATGGACAGTAATAAACCCCTACCAGACTGCTGGATTCTTTGTGTAATAAGACATAGTCCACTATGTCTCAATACACAAAGAGAAGTATTCAACTAGGATTACAGTCCCAAGTAAGAGGCAAATTCTGTCCTCTCTTCCACGACTGAAAGTGTCACACAGTGTGAGTACAACTTTTGGGGGGGGGGGGGGGGCCTATTTCACCAGTGGAAATGTCCAGGAAAGAAATTAAAAATATCAATGCCACTTGGACACCAAGAGCCTCAGCTAGCTTTGTAATACCAATCAACCCTAATACACAATTAATGAGAAATGCAAAAGCATGCTAAGGGTAGTGATAAAGGAATAATGTTAGCATAAGAAGTATTAATGATGAATATGATATGTGGACACTCACAAATTCGCTGGGAAACGAAAAAACCCCCAAAAAACACTGTTATAGACAAATAATCAACAATTGAAGTGTGTAATTCCTCTTTACACCACATCAACTTCCCAATGATTACAATTTACTATTTATAAGAAACATTCTTACTTTATCAGTTTATAATTTCATTTAATTTAACGCCAATTTTAAATGAATATTCTGTATTGCAGTAATAACATTTGTTGCATGTCTGATGTCAAGCCAGCGTGTCATGGCTTGAAAAAAACAACAAAAAAAACTCTCCAGGACAATACTCTACTTTGCCTCAGGCATAGATTACATGGTTTATTTTGCAATAAAGGACCAACTGGCTGTTCTTTATCCATGAAATAACCGACTTGACATCGCCCTTTAGTAAACTGGCTGTGTGTGTTTCTTTTGGCACCTTTCCAAGCTGCTCATTCTGTCAATAAATTCTAATTTACTCAATAAACACTGGAATAATAAACAGATGAACGCTGACACAGGACACGTTACCTGTCGGTGCAGGACACCGCTAGGTGCGTTCTCCTCAAACTTGGCCTGAAGCTGAGTTGCCATGGAGCGCACTTTATTCTCCTTCTGCTCACCCTCCTCTACCACAGTTAAAATGCTCTGTTTGGATGGCTACAAGAAAAACACACATGTCGATTAGCATGTAGAAGAGAGCCAATGCAAGCTACGAGTTTGTAACATGCTTACACACACACCTCTTCCTGGTAGCCTTTCCTTCTCTTCCTGTTCAGGTCACTGTCTTCAGCCTTCTTGTCATCCTTCATAAGAAATAAAGAAGGAAATTAACAATAATGTTTTAAAGACAAATATTAGATTTCATTTTTTCGGAAGATCAATATTAGATTTCATTTACTGAAAGAATCGATTCTAATCCAATACACTTATTGTAAGAAAACTCATACTCTTCTAGCAATCCATGCTGAACTTATGCTAGAAAAAAAATGTATGGTTTATGGAGATTTGGGGGCTTATCCCAGACACAGGGAGAAACACAGGACATAAATTATTGCATATCAGTTTCTATTAGAATGAGATCGATACATGATTGTTGATGCTGATATAAAGAAGTACAACACTGATATCAATACATTGATAATATATCAACTGGGGGCAGCCGTGGCCTAATGGCTAGAGAAGCGGCTTTAGGACCGAAAGGTCGCTAGTTCCATTCCCGAACCAGCAAGAAGAATGTGTGGTTACATGTGTGTGTACCCACTTTGGATGGGCTAAAAGCAGAAGTCAAAGATTCCCTTGTGGAATTCATACAGTATATAAAATAAATAGATAAAGCATAAAGTTTATCATAATTATTTCTTACATTGACTTTCTCCGATACACAAACACACAAAGCAACAATTAAAACACCAAACACTCAATTTTTCTACCCAAAACCATGAAATGAAACTCAGTCAATTTGTCTAATATGACATTTGGCCCATGCTTAAAACACGAGCATTTTTCTTTAAATAGCACCAAGATCTGTAGTGAAATAAAGTGAAGGTTCTTTTCAAGAAGAAATGCCAGATTATGGTGCAACTTTTTGTTGTTCTTAAAAACAAAAACAAACAAAAAAACCCACCAAAACAAACTCAATGACTATATAACTAATAGTAAGTTAAGCTGACCTCTCAGATGAAGAAAGAAGATTATTTTACTCTTATATATCAGTAGGATGCTAAAAATCACTCAGTGTCATTGATCTGTATAAACACTGAAGAGATTAAAACTAGACTTGGTCAATTAGTAACTTCTCTTATGCAGCTCCAAGTAATTCTCCTCATGCTTTTAAAATTCTATAAAACTATAAGATTATATACTGTTTATTGCATTCTACCCTCTTCAGTGATGGTACAGAGGACGCTTTCCATATTATTAAATCTGCTTGGCGGTTGCAAGTTCACAGTTGTCTGGCATATAAGATGTTAGAGACATGTTCAGCAAACAGTATACCCACTGCTCGAGCCTGCCCAAAGTGTTCAATTATATAAATTTAAGTGGATTGCTATAGGCTTTTCAATAACTTATTTTTACTTTTTTACCCAGCAAAGCGGGTACTGTTGCTTGTATAATAATAATAATAAAAAATCTGCTGTGTGTGACATGAAATCAGGCCACACAATTCCATGTACTGCCGCCAGATGTCGCCACTGTCTTCATCTACAAGTGTTCTGTATAAGCAAGCGTTGTCTGGTAGGCGATATGCATCGGAAATGTACAATTAACACAAATATAAATATATAAAAACTACATGTGGCTTTAAGAGTGTGTGCAACTGTAACATATATGCGTGTGTATGGCTGTGACATAATTACCTGCACCGGAACCATAAAGACCGTAGACATGCATACACAGGCTGGCTAAGAATCAGAAATATGTGAGCAGGAGCAAGAAGGTCACCCTTCTAATACATTATGAACTTCAATGATTCTACTTTTATGAAGACATCCGGGGCTTGTCCAGAGCGTACACCAGTTTCCTCCCACGGTCCAAAGATATGCACAGTAGGCCACTTGGCTGTTCTGCTTTGTCCCTAGGTGTGAGTGTGTATGGTTGTGTGTGATGGCCCTGTGATGGACTGACAAGCTATTTAGGGTGTACCTCCCCTTCGCTCAGAGTCAGGTAAGATAGGCTCCAGCCTCCCTGCATCCTTAGTAGAATTAGGTGGTTTGACAAATGAATGAAAACGGTTATAGCCAAGCTATTTGTAAAATCTGTGATTTAACGAGTTAAAACATACACAAAGACACAAAAAAGCAAGATGAGGGTTCAATACAGTGAATTTAGTTTGTGAATTTAAAAAAAGCTACCTTTGGAATCCGTTTCCTTGGCGGCGCAAGGTTTGTCAGGTTGTAAACAGAGTAATTGGGCTTGGATGAAATGTCCTCATTGTTCTGATTGGTCTCTCTCGGAGCCCCTGCAAATCAAGGACACAAGTCTCTCATTCTACTGCGGTAGAATAGAAATTTGTTCTACTGGTGGAAAGCAAAAAAGAGTAACGCCTGCAGCCTGATCATTTTTACTACTTCAAAATTTCCATCTTAATGATTTTTCACAGAAAAATCTTTATCACACTAAAATACATCGAACATTACCGTTTCATGATTTTTATGTATTTCTAAACAAACATTATTTGTTCAAAAAATTTGTGGTTACTAAGAAAATTTCTTGTTTTTGAAAAAAATAAAAGCAATTCTTTTTCTAGAAAAAAATATTAAATCGATCATAAAGACATTACCCACAAAACACCAGTCTCAATTTCAACAGTGAAGAGGTGATGCCTGGTTGTTGGGCCCCTATCTGGGACTTTTTTGACAGAGGAAGATTGGAAAAAAGCGCTACGGACAGACGAATCTGAGTTTGAGATGTTTGGATCACAAAGAAAAACATTTGTAAAGTGGCCAACAGGGGAAAAAAAATGCTGGACGAGCTTTTGATGCCATCTTTCAAGCCTGGTGGGGGAAATGTGATGGTCTGTGGGTGCTTTGGTGGTGGTGGGAAATTTGTACAAGGTAAAAGATATCTTGAATGATTAAGCTCATCACTCCATTTGGCATGCCATACCCTGTGGATGGCGCTTGAATGGACCTAGTTTCCTTCTACAACAGGACAAAGACCCAAAACACAACTCCAAACTATACAACAACTATTTAGAGAAGAAGCAGTCAGCTAGTATTCTGTCAATAACAGAGTGGCCAGGGCAGTTCCTGGATCTCATCATGAGGAGCTGTTATAGGAGCAGCTTGACTGTATGGTACTGAAGTGCCCATCAAGCCAGTCCAACTTGTGGGAGGTGCTTCAGGAAGTATGTAGTGAAATCTCTTTATCTTTACTTGACAAATGGTCTACAAGGCTATAACAGCTAAAAATGACTTATGAAAGCAAATTTTGAAGGACAAATTATTATTTCAAGCAAAAATCATTATTTTTAACCTTGCCACTGTCTTGATTACATTTTGAAACTCATTTGACATTAAATGCGAACATAATTTTTTTCGGGTGACCCCAAACTCTTAAAAGGTAGTGTACAAGTTACTTATTTCAAACTTCTTCATTGAATAAATCCTACCTGAGACAGGTAGAGAGGAGTTGCGGAACATCTCGTAGAATTTAGACAGGTAGAGCACCATGACGAGTTTGTCAGGCTCCTTCTCAGCCACCATTTCCTTTCCTGTGATTAGCGGCTGGATGCCAAACACCATCTCGGCAACCTCAAAAGCGAGCTGATTGTTCTTGGCGCTGTCCGCCTCATTCAGAGAATCAAAATCACTAAGGAGAGAGAGAGAATCCCGTGTTATAGTTGTATGATTTAGGTAGCAGATAAAGACTGCCACCAATGCAAAGTATGAAAGCACTCAACACAATGTGCATTAATAAAAATCTAAAACAATACTGTGCACAAATTATCAGCCATACTGTATATTGAATAGACAAGTTAGTGTTTAATAAGATAAACATTAAAATCTAATTATTGGAACATTCTCTATGCTGGTCTTTGCTATGATTTTTAGTTAGAAATAAACTAATTCCCCAATCCACACAGGAAGTGATGAGCCACAGGAAACCATGTAATGTCAAAGAACTCCTGCAAAATGAGCAAGGAAAGGCGAAAGTTTCTCAAGTGAGTTCAACTAGCTAAACTTCCATGCAACATGATTTGACCGATTACCAGTTAGAGCTTAAAGATATTGTTTATTGACAAATGCCACCAAACACTGAGTTTACAAAAACATTTTCCGTAGGCAAACCATAAACAAGTGCACTGACTCCGCCTACATCAACCTGGAATAGCTGCTCATTATTTCCGTGTCCTGTACACAGAAATTTTAAAGGATAATAAGCGAAAACGTGGTGCTTGGGTGGACGAATATAAAATGGTTGACAGTTCCCATTTAACCAGACCTGCTATCGGTGTGACCTCCAGGCACAACTCGTTGGCATAAAGCCCAAGCTTTTACTTCCAAAACCAGACGCTGTTCCTACGGAATTCCTTCATAAAAAGTCGAAGGATAACAACAGACGGGAGCAACACATTGCCAAAAAGAACCAGTATGTGGGAAGTTTTATCATCTAAAATGCCGCTCGTTGAATAGATCTGTTTGTTTACTTGCGCTGGACAACCAATCCAACGAGTTCGTCACTTCTGGGGAAAAAATTATTGTTCCGCTTTGGTTCGGCCCCCGCTTGTAATCCACGGGATAAAATTGGCCAGTACATTATGGACATTTATGTTCAAATAAGCTCTTTATCACCTTATCTCTATCGCAGTATTTTATAAGTATTGGTGGAAGGTGAGCCTGGGTGTGCGAGTGAGGTCTCACATGACGTCTGGGCGTTGGTGGTGGATGAGGGCACACAGAGCAAGGCCACTCCTCCAGGATGTTGTGAGATCAGTAACATTTACTCCTCTGTAGCCCTGCGTCTGCTTCTGACACCACAGCAACAAGCGGCTGGGCCGCACCTCTGATTCTAACAAACACACAAAGACTGGTTCACAACTCAGAACTCACTTAAAGCACTTAAAGTTTACCAAGGCGCAGTAATGCAGACATAAAAACAACAACAACAACAATCTTTAAAACTTTATTTTTCCCAATACATTCTCACTTTTTATCATTTTTAGCTTGTGCTACAAGCATTAGCTTAATGCAACAAGCATTACTACAGTACTTAGAGATTTGTAATAATATACATATATAATATGGAAATATTGCTATATTAAATAAATAAATAAATGCTTGTCAATGCTACCAGTTAAAAAATGTGTGTAAATTTTATTTTATGTAAATAAGTGGCCTCACCTTTTCTGGAGATGTTGACAGACCTGCGTGTGGGTCCACTATATTCCAGCAAACATGAGTTCTGCTCCCCGTTGATGTACAGATGACGAACCTGATGCAGCAATTTTTTTGTCATAGTACAGAATGATGGTAAGGAGAATAAAGAACCACATGGCTCATAAACACACTGGAGACTTTAATATTGCCAACTGAGAAAATAAGATAAGCTGCACCTGGTGTGGTCGGACACAGGTGGAGTTCAGGTTGGGGTAGCGAGTCGCAGGATCGATGGTGTACTGCTCAAAGTTCTTGCTGATGTTTTCTGCTGTGGTCTGAGGAAGCAGCCTGTAGATGCTTTCCCTACAATGTACAACAAGGTGTACATCATTAAAATCAGGTCCAAAATTAATTCAATAATAATAAAAAAAAAGGATGGAGGCTGAATTTGATGACTGACTGATGAACATTTTAAATGACAAAAATTCCCAATGCACAAAAATATATCTACACTTATTTTAGAAAAAGGTCTACAGAAATTTATTAATAATTTAAAATACTTTTAATTTTATGTCAAAAGTATCAGCTGGGGGGTGGGGGGAGATAGACGGACCTCTCTGATAGCACCTCCAGAGGAGCTTTGCCCTGAGCCCAACCCTGCACCATCCACACCGTGTCAAATGCAGCCAGGAAACCTCGAGCACATCCCGTCCCCATGGGCCAAAAGGGCTGAAAGATAGACGATACAACACATTACATATACACAGAGAAAAGATATACACCTCATGGAAGAGTAACAGAAACTTGTTCAGTAGATGTTTTACATCATTAAATACAAGTATAAATAGATAAAACAGGTGATTCAACCTGCTCTGACTTTGAGGCTCCATCATGGCTGACACACAAGGATGCACAAGGTTTTGATTTTGTGTTCCGCTAACAAGAAATCTAAACAAGTGCAGCTTTGTGAATTGAGAACTATATGTAGCCGTCAACCAATTATTTTCATCTCTTTTTAAAAATCTTCTGATCACTTAATTTCTAAAATATAATTTTTTACATGACAACTCCATCCAGCTGCAGCAGCATCAGGTCAGAGCCACCCTGCACAGAGTCAACGCAAGAAAAGCTACTGGTCCAAACAGGATAACAGGAACGGTACTTAAAACGTGAGCAGATCAACAAGCAGGGGTCTTTACCACCATATTTAACCTCTTGCTACTACAATGTATGGATCCCACTTGCTTCAAGACACCCACCATTGTTCCGGTGCCTAAGAACAGCACAATGATCTGCATGAATGACTCTTGCACAGTTGCACTTACCCCCATTATCACCAGATTTTCAAGAGACTGCTAATGATTAAGGCTGCCATCCCAACTGATCTTGATCCACATCAGTTTGCACACAGAGCAAACAGGTCAACAGAGGATGCCATCAATACAGCCCTCTACACCGCCCTCACACACTTGGACAGCAGTAACTCCTATGTGAGGATGCTGTTTGTAGACTACGGCTCTGCTTTCAATACAGTTCTACCACATAAACTGGTTCAGAAGTTGGGCAACCTGGGGCAAGGGAGCTCACTGTGCACCTGAATACTGGACTTTCTTAGCAACAGAACATCAGGATAGGAGACCACATCTCCTCCACTCTTATTCTGAACACCAGAACACCACAGAGGTGTGTTCTCAGCCCCCTCCTCTTCTCCCTTTTCACACACAACTGTTCACCATTCACACCAGCGACACCATTTTCAAATTCGCAGATGACACCACTGTCATAGGTCTAATAAAAGATAACGACTAGTCAGCCTACAGTAAGGAGGTCCGGCATCTGCGGCGATGGTGCAACAACAATAACCTGAGATGATAACGGGCTTCAGGGGATCTAAACAAACTGAGCACTCTGCCCAGTATATTGATGGAGTCCACATCTCTGCCGACTTCACCTGGACTACAAGCATCTCTCACTAGGTGGGGAAGGCACAACAAAGGCTATACCTCCTCAGGAAGCTCCAACAAGCCCGCCTCCTCCGACCTCTATTGACAAACTTACCACTCCACCATCGAGAGCCTCCTGACCTACTGCTGTACAGTGTGGTCCAGCAGCTGTACTGCAGAGAAAGACCCTGCAGCGGGTGGTGAGGACGGCAGAGAGGGCAAGTGGAACTACACTACCCCCCTCAGTAACATTTACACTGGCAGACTTCAGAGAAGATCCAGTGAAATTATCAGAGACCCCACACACCCTGGACACCCTCCTTGCCTCCCCTCTCCCCTGCAGAAAAAGGTATAGGACACTAAAAACAAAAACTAACAGACTCAAGAACAGCTTTTACCCACAAGCTGTTAAAAGTGCAACCCCACCACCACCGTCACAAGCACACAGTGACTGAATAAGCATCATTCAGACCATCTTCCTGGACAGTGCAATACTCATGTTTAAGTGCAGGTCTCAAACATCATAACATTATAGCATCATGCACCTTATGATCTACCTCTCACCCTGTGAATACCATGCACCCTTCTGTGTATGTCTCTAAATGTGTGAATATATGGATAAATGTATAAGTCTCTACATGTGTAAATATGAGGATAGAGGTACATGTGCTTGCATATACAGGATAAATAAATAAATAAATAAATATGTGTGTGTTTGTGTGTGTGTGTGTGTGTGTGTGTGTGTGTAGGTATATGCACATATATAGCTTAGTGTAGTTACTTAGTTGTCTATTGTGCACTTTTTTTTAAAAAATTGGTGCTAAACAGAGGTGCTAAACTGATTTTCATTGTTCATGCAACAGTTGACAATAAAGATCTCTCTCTAAAACAATTATGCACCTCAGGCTTGGTGGACGTCGCTGAATTGAAACTCGACATTCTGTCTCCAGGACTACTTAGCAATATCCACCTTGTATTCGTAATTCTTTTTTTAATATTCTTTTTTAACATAAAGTCAAAATACAAACAAAATTACAGTTTAAGTCGACAATAAACCACAAAATGTTTTGTCTCCAAGGTCTGTGTGTTTAGGGGTATACTGGAGTCACAGTATAATATGCAAGAGAAACAGTTTAGACAGCAGCCAGCTGTGTAATAATTCAATTAATAACACACAGCTATGCACCTCAACTTTAAATACCACACATCCTGTTGAGTGGCATGATACCAAACCACACCATGGACAATGTGATGTGTTTTGGCTTCCAGACAACTTTTTCTGTGTGATGATTCATACAGAATTGATATACTGCTATACTTGTAGCTAGAAGCATCTATTACTTGTTAGCTCTGTTATTCAAAAGGTTATAGCTCAAATTTGGATCTCAGCTAATCAACTATGTTTGGAGATGTTATGATGGTAAACTGTTCCTCCTGCAGTTTAAACAATCTCAAACTAAAGTTAATTATTTAATCACTGCACCTCCAGAAGACTATCTCCAACCAAAGCTACCAACAGCTGGTGTCCGTTCTTCTCCCGTATGAGCGCAGCGTTTTCTGAGGCATACATGCAGGTGAAGTCGAACATGGCAACGTCAGGCTGTCCGTAGTGGTTCATGGCATAGTCCAGTGATGGAAGCTGGTAGTTAGTGCCAAAGTCAGCTGCCTCCCGGGCATAGGAGAGCAGAGCCTCCTGATTGACGTTGTCACTGTGCAGGAGTCGTTCTGTCTCAATGTAGTCCTGATAGACGAGAAACACAAAAACAACAAAGGGTATAAAGGTGATGAATTTACTTCATTACAGATGAGTTATAATTAAAACTTCTGTGAAAAGATAAAATTTCTTTTTAACCACAGGTGCATCATTAGTAATCATATCTCTGCAGTTTAATTATTTTTACTTTCACCAAGGAGGTTATGTTTGATTTGGCCTCAGTTTGTTTGTGTCTCTGTTAGCAAGATAATGCAAAAAAAAAGTTACTATTTGGATTTAGAAATTTGTTTTGAATTTGTTTTTTGGACAAGAAAAAAATGGCTAGAAGAGTGTCATGTGGCACCACTAACACTCTTAGTTTCCCATTCATGGAGCCAGGTTTGTGTGTGAACACTAAGTACGTGCACACAGAATGGACAGCTCACAGATGATTAAGAGATATTCACATTGTAAAAAAAATATCTATACATACATACACACACACACACACACACACACGTTAACACTGATGTCTGCACCTTTAAAAAAGGCACACTGTCAAATTCAGCTGCTACCAAATCAATAAAGCAGTTACAAGAAACTAAATTACTTTAAAAAATACTTTTAAAGTAAAAGAGAAGAAAAAAACAATTACTGAACAGAATGTCATCTATATGATTTCCTGGAAGTAGATTAACATGTATTTTAATACGACAAATAAATAAATAAACAAACTGCAAAAGTTTTAACTATTAGATCTATTTAACGCTGTGAAATCACAGTCCATCCCAGAAATGTGATACAGTAATGCGTGTGTCTTATTGGTGACTTCAAACTGCAAATCATTATGTGTATATGAGTGATTCATCTTTGAGAGGAGAGTAATAAAAGCATGGCCAAAGATGCCAAATGTCTGAGTGCTCTAATCCCATACAGATTAGAAACACTCTCACACTCTGACACGCACACCATTTACTAAATCAAGCCTCTACATGCATTACATATAGCTTACCAAGAGTGCCGTCTAAATAAAACATTTCCACTTACGTGAATAATAACACCTTTGTCCAACAAACTCTGTTTCTTTGCAGTCATGACAAAGTAATGCGTGTTGTCCTTGTAGTAAACAATATTCTCCAGATCTATTCCTGTTTAAAAAAAACAAACAAACACCACAATTTCTGACTATTCATGAAAATAAGTGGTTTATTATTATGGGATATAAACTGATGGTACAAATACAGCCTTGTGTCTTGACTCATGGTGGGGAATTTAGCATGACAGAATTTCCCATCTAATTACCACTTGGGTGTCTGCATTATACACAAATGATAAACAAGACAGCAGACTTGAATTAATCATTAAAATATCGAATTAGATGAATAGACGAATCATTATCCCACATTTAATTGTACAAAATTAACATCAAGGCAAGCTCTGACCTCGGTTCAGATCATTTACGAGTCTGTTTAAAACTACACTGAACGAAGCTAAATGTTTAATATATCACATCATGAAGGACACACAAGCTGATGAACAGGACAGGACAGAGCATAATCTATTTTATAATAAAAGAATGAGAACTAGCCCGTCTCATCTTTAAGCTCCAGGAAGAACTTCTGGTTGAAGATGAAGGCCACGCCACTGATCTCCTCCACTTTGGCCTCCGCAGTGGTGTTGCGATTCACAAAGTTGGCCGTGATGGCGATGGCCAGCTTGCCTCGAAACTCCTTCCTTTTGAAACCTGGAGCAAGAGAGAAGCAGAAACAGTAGTGGGAGATTGAGAAGAGGAAGAGAACACGAAGAAAAACAGGGTGGGGCCCTCAAGGTTTCTTCCTCATATCTTCTTAAGAGGTTTTTCCTCATCAGCATCAACTTCATCACGTGGGATATATCTGTCCTACACTATAGAGATGCCATTAATGTTCCTTCCTTCCTGTGTGGGAGAGGTAAATACTACACCAAGACACTTTAAAAAGCTTAATTACAGCTGAAGGTCTGCCTACAGCCTAAATTTATCAAACCCCCACAAAACTCTCCAAATATCAGACTATAAACTGTTCACTGCGGCGCAGGAGGCAGTCCTACACATATGACACTGTACTGATCCAAAAGTGAGCCCAGCATCAGTATCTAATTTAAAAGAAAAAAAATATATAGATTTTTTAAAATCACACACACACACACACACACACACACACACACACACACACACACACTACAATTAATGCTCCATGCTTCAAAGTCACTCACCCCATTTTTCGCAGTACAGTGGTGCCCACATACAAGGACTTATTACTCTTTTTTTTCCACAAAGGTTGCAAATATGGCACATTTGGATAGGCATGGGCATATACTATGTATGAAAGCTTTTATTAAGTTTGGGTTTAGTTTCCCTTTAAAGGTTTATACTGGTTATAAGGTCATCTTTGAGTGAAAGAATGATTTGACTGAAGTGCTCCAGTTAAAAAATAAAAACAAAAGCTCAAGTGAGCACAATATTCCCCGCCAAGTAAGCTTTTCCCATGAAATTAGATCATAGTACTAAGAGCAATAACACTGGTTTTAAAAAAAAAAAGAAAGAAAGAAAAAAAATAAATAAATAAAAAAAATTAAAAAGAACCCACCTGATCACCATTATATGATAATACGTGTTTCTTAGCACATGACCAGCATGTCGTCCAAGTTTGAAGAAATACAATGAAAGGCTATAAGGAGGAGGAGTTGATTCCATAAGATTCTGGGATGGAGGGAGTGGCAGACGGCAGCTGGCGCCATGACAAACTCAAAAATAAAAATAAACTTTCAATATCAGATGGGTAGCATATCAGCTTTTAATCAAGGTTTCAGTTACAGAATCAGAAAGGACAGAGGTATCATGCCACCTCTAATTCAAAATGCTATCTAAGATTTGTGCTTAACAGATTCTCTTTGTTTTTTATTTTTACATATTTTTTTCTGGCCCCCCCCCCCCCCCATTTAGCCATGTCCGACTCCCACATATCAGACGACGGCTACTAACCATTCCCCCTCCCCAAACTGCTGCTCACACTTTGTCAAGAGCGGTGTAACACACTTGGAGGACAGCACTATCTGTAACTTTGTATGCATGAGCCCACAGACACCAATGATTGGCTAGTGTTGCTTATAAGTGACAGGGAAGACAACGTATGCCATTCCTTCTTCCCAGAGAACTTGGTCAATCAGCGCTAATGGGCCCCCAGCCATAGACAGTTGTGTACTTCACCTAGGGCTTAAATTCTTGAATTCCAGGTGACAGGACATTTGCTTTTCTGTTACGCCACTAAGGAGCTGATTGATTTTATTGTTTTTAGTAATTTTAAATGTAGTAAATTTATAGTAATATCTAATCTGGGGAACGCCCTATATAAAGAGAGTAAAAAGGAACATTACTGGTGACATGGTGAAGTTTTGTCTAAGTGAATCCTCACCTCTATCTGAATCTTATCTTCATCTCCTCTATAGTGTTGAATGGAATCACTTCATCATTATCTCTTGTATGTCAGTTTCTCCTTAAATCAGAGATTAATTAGTTACATGCTCCAGAACAGAGTCCTTTTTTTTAAATACTCAGAACAGGCAATACATTTTGGAGAGGTGACAAACTGTGAACAGACTGCTCTGACTTGACATTTCTTCAAGTTCACACTGGATCAAATGAGCAAAACTTAGAATCCAGTTTGCTCCTGGATTGTTCTGGAAATCCTCCATGAACAAACAGGAAACTCCTCAATGAAGAGAGAGAGTTTTATCTCAAGAGGAAATGCATGTGCAGCAAGAAGGCTTTGTTTATTTAGAGACAGCCTCGGGGATAGGTACTGAATTTCTCAGTCAGGACAGCGTTACTTTGAGTGAGAACCTTATATATTATAGGTATAACTGTCAGGTTCTGGAAATGATATTGTTCTATTTTAAGCATCCTGTATTAATCGTACACTGTATTATCTAACAGAGTTAAGACCCACTGCACTCTAATACAACTGAGAAGAGAGAGCACGCAATCTTATGGCCGTCTTTACCCTGACCTGGTAGATCTCATTAGCAGGAGAAGCTCATAATAAATTTTTGACTAGTCCTGAAATCCAGATTGAAGGCTAAAGGTGATTAAACTCACCTGATGGAAGCCTTAGTGTGTAGGAGTGTGTGCCACTCACCGTCTAGCATGCTTCTCCGTCCGTCTGCTCCTACTAACACGTTGAACTCGTAGTCAGAAACGGGGTGACCTGTGGGATGCATTTCTGCTCTCCATCCATGCCCTATATCACACACACACACACACACACACACACACACACACACACACACAAAATGCTTGCTCTCTATATTTCTCGAAGGCCTCATATCTCAAGGTTCTGTACGAACCCTGATGGCACATGGTCTATAAATAACACTGTAAACTTATCATCTGCACACTATGCAAGTGTTGAGTGGCAATGACATGAAAACCTTCTCAGTATCATCGTGAACCAGCTGCACTGTGTTCCTGTGAAAGGTTTAGAGAATTCTCCAAGCCAGAAAATGCTAGAGTTAAATTAGAACATACTGTTGTGCCTCTTTTGAATTATTAAAGCTCCTGAAATAGATTTATGTAATAGATTGTGATATGTAATTCATATAATTCTTAAGCAGTGATTGTAAAAAAAAAAGTCTTATTTCAAAATGGTACTGTTAGTCAAGTAGCTCTGACTGGGAGGAAGAACAGTCAAAAAATAAATAAATAAATAAATCCACACACACCATGCTACGCTATAAGGCCAAAAGTCTGTGCACCTCTGTCCAAACCATACAAAACCTTTGCCACAACACTGAAGGTCACAAGACCCATGAAGACATTTTTTGGCTCAGGTTAAAGTTGAACATTTCAAGTGAAATGCACAGAGCTCTGATGTCCACAGTCTTTTAGTGATATACTGTATATTTTCCAAGGAGTTCTGATTGCAGTGGTGACTCAGTGGTTAAGGTCTGGGTTACTGATCAAAAATAAGGGTGGATAAATGTGTCTGCCACATTTAAAAAAAAACAAAACATATGTGATTGGCTGTTTAAAACCCACCCAAAGTCACCCCAAGGCCATTGTTAAAGTATAAAAGTTTAAAGGTACGTATTCACTAGGGAATAGCTTGTGTTTTATGCTCCATTAGTACTTTTGGGCTGAATACAAAGGTTTCCTGGCAAAAGCACTCCAGCTCACTGGCTCACCTGCTTTATATCTTGTTTTGGTTCTGTGCCTGTTTACAATAACAAGAACAAAAGCAAGTGGCTAAAGAAAAGATCTGGTGCATGAGTGATGACTTTGCATTGTAACACCGATTCATAGTTCAATACTTGATCTTAGACTTTTCACCTTTCTGCGCTCTTGCTGGTGTCAAGATAGCGATGGTTACTAAATATCATCAAACCCAGTGCAGGGGTCATTGACCCTCACTACAAGAGTAAGCAAATGGTTTCAGAAGAATTCCATTTCTGCAGACAATTAAGGTTGATTTAATACAGGGAGGATTTCTCACTGTTTCATGTTTATTTAATATGGTTGGTAAGTGAATGGGCCCCTTAAACCTGCTCACCATCATTGTCCTTCTGTTCAGGCGGCTCCTGGAGTTTGATGAACTCAGCATTGACGTGCACCTCCACCCCGACAATAAGACTCACCTTCAGCAGCATCAGCTGCAGCTGACGAATACCTACACACACACACACCTCAGCTAATTATTATCCAGTAGAATACCCAAAATAATAATCTTAGGATTTATAAGCTCAGAGATTGACTTGAATATTATTTTTATTTATTATTATTATTATTATTATTATTGTTATTATTATGGCACTAAAGCAGATGTCATACCGGGCTACAGATACAATTCTATTAAACACAAATGAACATTTGCAATATTATTTGTCAGAGGTATGATATTTTTGCATCTTCTTTGGTTGTGGCAGAAGGGGTGTGATCCAAACTTTGCATGAAAAATACCAAAGGGCCAAACTCAAAGTGAGAAAGAAAAGTGGGACAAAGAATTATATGTATGAGCTAATAAATAATGAATGAAAAATAAATCAATTAAATACAGCATTTTTTAAAATCAGAAAATCTTTCCTTTAACTACAAATTCACATAGAAAACACTGTTTTCTTCTTGGTTTGTGTGTTTTTTTTTTTTTTAAGAAAAAGCAAACCAATGCATCATGGGAAACAAGGTTTATAGGCACAAAATGGCTCACAAAAAAATTTAAGGGGGCGAATATTTATGCAATACACCACTGCAAATAAAAATACCTACTGAACATAGTTTTCTTTAAAATGCATCATTAATCACACCAACATTCTGCACTTACTGATATGGTCTATGGCTCCGGCGCAGAACTTTCCGTAGAACTTCTTAGCGCCGAGGTTCCTGAGGTCGTGGATGGTATAAGGCCAAAGGTGGAGAACATTGTTCCTGGAGAATGAGTCCCTCTTCTCAATCACCACCACTTTGGCTCCGAGAAGAGCTAACTCTATGGCTGTACGCAAACCACAGGGACCTCCGCCAATGATCAGACACTGTGGAGAAATGACCAAACAGAGGAATGAATAAATGGATCTAGGGCTGGGCGATATGCCCAAAATTCCATATCGCTATACAAGTCATATCACAATAATATAAGGATACAGCACAATGTCGGCAAACTCAAAAGAATAAATGCATAAATAAACAAAAACGGCAGGTGGTTTCATATGATCTCATTTTAGTATCCAGCCCATGAGAGCTTTCACTTACTCAGTGATCCCATGAATTTAATATTCATTTTTTCGTCCAGATCTAATTATTTTTACAGGATAATGCTGGTTACACACTTGTGGTTTCTTAAATAAAAAGGATGCATGGTGTACCTTTAAATATATTGCTTTTTATACAACTAACCATCAAGGTATTGGAGTAAATAACCATGAACAGACTGATATTTATTTGTGCTATTACTTTGCCACAGTTCAAAAAAGTCTGTGGATGTGATGGAGAAAATATTCCAGATAATGGACCCTGACAAAGACTGGAATAGGAACCAGA
Organism: Neosilurus hyrtlii; assembly: GCA_028564935.1. Lineage (NCBI taxonomy): Eukaryota > Metazoa > Chordata > Actinopteri > Siluriformes > Plotosidae > Neosilurus > Neosilurus hyrtlii. The sequence goes on from JAOUQZ010000001.1 coordinate 29,869,435, forward strand.
AAGAACTTGTCTTTTTAGAATTGAAAAAGTTAAAAGTTTAAAAAGTTTTTAAACTTTTGTCAGGATTGAAATTTTTTATATTAATCCTTAAACTTTATTATGTTTACAATGAAAGAGTGAAAAACCACTAATGAAAAAACTATGCAAAAACAAATGGAAAATTTTTTTTTTAAATAACTCACCACAACAAAAACATGACATTAGGAGTTTAGAAAACAAAAGTTAGGTTTCAAATGTTTATCATCTCATGTCAAGGTTTCAGTAATGGAGTCAAAAAGAAACAAGTGGCATAAGAAACAAATTATAATCATTCATTTATTTTACAATGAAACACCCAGTCCAAACTGGCAACCCTGAATTCAACACCTTGTCTCTCTGTGCATTACATAAATTAAAACAAACTAATCTAAAAATTTACAAATTACAAATTTACTGGTTTGAACAAATAAAAATATAATTTCATTCATTGTAAGTCTTGGCATTTTACTCTTTAATCCGTGGTATTCCTCTACAATGGAGTTTGAGTTTAGTTAAATGAAAGGAACGGAAATGATATAAACATAAAATAAAATAAAATATTTAAAAAAAAATGCACAACATCCAACAAAGAATCAGGACTGAAACGACATTACATGACATTAATGTCCATTTTGGGGCACAGATACCATTGCAAGAGCATTCAACAAGTTGAGGTATGTCCATGACTGTATAAATAATCACAGCTGTTAACCTTTGGATTGATCTTTGGACTTCGAGTACAGATATCACCAGAAACAAACAAGAGTGACTTGGATCACTTTATTATTAATCCTCAGTAAATTTTACAGTACAATGAGGCGATCCCTTAAAAGGAGTAGCTTTAAATGGCGTGTGATTAAAGCTTGAGTCAGAGTCTTCATAGGTGACCTTCCGTTCCTGAAACAGTAGATCTGTTTCACTGAGTAATAAACACCTGGGGATGTGCAGCTGGAGGAAACTAATAAACAGAGTGCTGTGATATGGTCTGATGCAGACCCTAATACAAGACAGCGATCGGTCATGTTTTGTCATTACACAGTTGTGAAAGGAATACGCGTGTATTTGTGTAGCACACACACGTTGCGACACAACAGCTGTAAAAATTCCTGCGTTACTTATGAGCTGAATATTGACATTCATGTTCATGTAGGTCAGGTTTTTGAAGAAAAGGGTGTGTTTCTGAGAGGAGACAGAAGTTCTAGTAGCTCAGTGTGTGCTCATACCATGATCACAGACAAGTGATGAATTTATCAGCGCGCAAGGAAAAGTGATGACACCTTCTGACACATGTGCCGCAATACCAGACCATAACACCAGAAACTACCTGGCATGGACAAACAACCTTTTAAATGTCAAATGTAAGCTATTTTCCACCAATTACAGCAAGCACTTTCATTATGAAATACAAGATGTGGCGAGTTGCCACTATTCCTTCCATGAAGAGCTTATAAAAATAAGTACATCGTAATCGGCACCTACACTAGAGGAAGCCTTTCTCCTTTATTGCAGCGCTGGGTGATGAACTGTATATAAATAAACTAGTGTTATCGTGATAAGCATTTATATGATCAGACAACCAAACTATCAGTATATAGAAAAAAATATTGACTTTCCTACAGGAATACATCAGTGAAGAGTTTGTATAATGCATCTTAATAAATATTATGCAGAACGAGGAGATCAAAAACCAGACCACAGGTAGGAAGGGAGAAAAAAAAAAAAAAAAAAGAGCAGCTGTAATTAGCACAGGGCTTAAAATTATTTGAAAAAAGTACTAATTCCTGTAATTCCAATTCAACATCCTGTGGGGTGAAGCCAATTCAATTCAAATTCCAATTCTTCAAATAAATTGAACTGAAATTCCAAATTCAGAAGCAACAACAAATCTCTGAGAAGTAGTCTGTGTTTGCACCTTCATATGTACAAACATGTGTCACTGGGACAATACCCTATACATGTGGGAACATGTACATATCAGCCATAACATTAACACTCCCTGACTGATCAACAGCTAGACAGCTCAATACCCAGCATGCAGGTTTGCATGTGTTCTGACTCCTTGCTCTCATAGTCAGCATTCAGCAGTTTGTGCAACAGTAGATTTCTGTAGGATCAGACCAGAGGTACTTTCCTTTGCTCCCCACATGCATCAGTGAGCCTAGGGCTACCGTGAGACTCTCGCCAGTTCATTGGTTGTCCTTCCTTAGGTAGGTAGTTACCACTGTATATCAGGAACACCCCACAGGTGTGTTTATGAAAAATCCAACCAGCTCGAAATGGTTGCAGGTGTACCCAAGAGCATGTGAGTGCCCCCTGGTCTCTATTACAAACTGACTGCTTGTTTTATCGAGAAGCATTATTTAAATAACATAATATACATCATAAGAAAAATCATTAACATAAAATTTTTAAGAAATATAACTTTTTTTTGGTCATGTCACCCAGTCATACTTTCCAAGAACCAATACATTTCTTTCTTTCTTTATTTTTTTCTATAATAAAATGGCACTATTGTACCATTTCAGCATATCATTTCACATTGCCTGGCCAAAAGAAACCGTGCGCTTTAATACTTTGTTGCAGCACCTTGAAACACTCTGAAAAACTTACTAGGTCTAATGCACTTGTCTTTGGACTGTGGGAGGAAACCAGAGTACCCAGAGAAAACCCATGCAAGCACAGGGAGAACATGCAAACTCCAAACAGAAACACCCAAGCCCGGGACACAAGCCCAGGATCTTCTTGCTGTGAAGTGGATGTGCTAACCACTATACCACTGCCCATGAAGGACATACCAAAACATAATACTCCTCGCAGTAAATTATCAATCTAAAGGGTTACGTTCCAGGAAAATAAAGTTGGCATGACAGCCAATGCACAAATTCGTATGCGCATAAACAAGTATCCGCAACGTGTTCACATATGCTTGCTTAGTTTATGTACATCAGGAGGATTAAAAACTCCAGCAGCATTCACTAGATGACATGCTGCCAAAACAACCCTGTCCATCAGGTTCAGAGCCAAACTGCAAAAATGTTTAGCAATTTCATGCTCAGTGTCCAACACAGCAACTAGTCATATCTCTTTAAAAACCTTGAAGGCTGTTTCACATACAACATGTCGCAAATAAAGAGTGAAACAGTGTGAACTTTATCACAACACTAATAATTTAACACAACATTAATATTCACATTGAATGCAATGGGATCATTTCACTAATCAATTCAAATATCTAGTCAAATGATGAGCTGGTGCTTGAGAATGTTTTTGGCTTTGTGATGTTCTGAGAACACAGGGCATTTCAATGCTTAGTCCAAGAGTTGATCCCAACCTATTTTTTAAATAGACATCTTTATTACTATACATTTGTTGCCCTTGTCAAACACAAAAAGTGTCTGTCAACTTCTGTCAGATGTCAAGTGCAAGTGTGATGTTTCAAGAAGCAACGCCCGGGTTGGTTGAAGGTTTACCTTTTGTGGATGAAACTGTCGGGAGGGGGGGTTCACACAATATTTTGTAGTCGATGTGAAAATGTTCATTTACGGTACGGGTGTCAAAACTCATTTTCACAGAGGGCCACATCACAAAACTTCTAGGTCAACAAGGGCAAAATAATCACTGAATATCCCTTTCAAAAAATCCAAAATGAAATCTGCATGGCCAAATGATTGGTTTAGACATTTGTTCTCTTTTCCTTCATCGCTTTTCTGACAACACTTGACAGCGATTAGCTAGCTTGAAATCTTTGAGTCATGAATGAATAGCTGTTTATTTGAAATAGGTTGCTGCCACCTAGTGGAAGGATGACCAAAAAGATGTAACGGTAATGGTTTATGCAAGATACAAGAATGTATGATAATCATATGGTTTAAAAGCTCTGGTAGTCCACATAAAATGAGTTGGTGGGCTGGATTTGGCCCGTAGGCCTTGATTTTGACACCTGTGAAATATGTGACCCAGTCTGGCAAAATGAGTCACAGTGACCAAAAATTCTAAATTGAGTTAGCCATACCATTTAAAAGCTTAGAGTCTCCTCTTTAAAATGGTATGGCTAACTCAATTTTGAATTTTTGGTCACTATGACTCATTTTGCCAGACTGGGTCACATAGTGTCTCAAAAATTAAATTGCACTAAAAGAACGCCATCAGTGTGAAAAGGCCTTTATACTGTTATTATGTCTGGTCAATTTTCCTGTTCATGACAGCAGTGTTTGTTAATCTAGAAAATTCTGAGGGTCGACTCAATAACGCTATACTCAACTACAGGGTCCTCAGTAAGGCTCAAGAAGAGTTGGCATACAAGTACATGATCGGAAACACAATGCTAGTTCGTTTAGGAGAATGTTATTACTTACTTATTAAATACACTACTGTAGTGTGTCAGAAAAGTGAAAATGGGGTCCTAAAATAGTGAAATAAGGCTCTGCGCAATTCACAAATTTTGTCCTCTGTGCTAAAAGATTCTTTCTTTTTAGGTAAATCGTGGTTTTTAAATCACTATTTTAAGACCTGCACAATCAGCCAGTGTTCTCAGGCAGGTACTAATCCCAGTTGTTCAGTCCTTGTGCACTAGTGAACTTCACTCTACATGGATTATACACTATATGCACTCACATTTCCACCTGCTACCTTTCACCAAAACAAACAAACACCTGTTAATTTTTGCAATTGCGTTTTAGAAGTTTTCTGGTAGCACCCTTCAGTGACACCACTAATCTAACAAAAAAAAAAAAGAAAAAAAAAGAAAAAGAGAGGTAATGATACTAAATGTCAGATATAGAACACTTTAACCTGTCCAATCTGATTTGCCTAACAAATGGAGATGAAAATAGATATTTGACTTATTATGCATCATTCACTTCCTGTTTTATTCATGGTCCTGGCTTCAGGACAAATATATAAACGAGAAATGAAAGAATGTTTTAGTTACAAGTAAAGCAGTTAAATATCACAATTTTAGTAAAATATTAGTAATAATTCAGGAATAATAACCTCAGGAGGCAGCATGGTGGCGTATTTGTTCGCAAGAATGTCCTGGATTCAAGTCCTGGGTTCAGCAAAGAGTGTTTGTGTTAAATTTGCATATTCAACCTGTGCTTGCATAGGTTTTCTCCAGGTGTCTGGTTTCCTCCAACAGTCCAAATGCACGTTATTTTTTAACGTTGGTTAAAAATTACATTTACAGCATTTAGCAAGGTAGGTTTTCAGCCGTCGTTTAAAGATACCTAGTGACTCAGCTGTCCAGACATCCAGAGGAAGTTCATTTGAGCCAGAACAGAGAAGAGTTTAGATGCATTTTTTTTTTAGAAGGAGTGACCAGTCTAGCAGTGCCAGAGGATCCAAGAGAACTACTTTGAGGTAGAAGAGTGCAGGTCAATTTTTGGCTTTGTAGGCAAGCATTAGTGTTTTAAATCTAATGCGAGCAGCTACAGGAAGCCAACGGAGAGACTGTAGCAGCGGAGTGGTGTGGGAAAATTTCGGAAGGTTGAAAAGAAGCCGTGCAGCTGCATTCTGGATCAGGTGACCTGGCAGGAGTGAACTGCAGTAGTCTAGTCTTGAGATGACAAGGGACTAAATCTTACAGGAACTATAATATAACTTATTTATTAATTTGTTCTAGTAAGCATATTTCCTGTTCTATGCATTTTTATACAGCGATTTATCTTAGATCAAATAATAAGAAATCATTCACCTCAGGCTTGGTGGATATCGAGTGGATCACCACTGAGCCTAAGGTGAATAATTATGTAATTAAATACTACACAGGTTTATTATTCACTACCACACTTACAAAAAGTGCCAGAGCGGTCTCTATTTTTTGAGGCAGCTAAGGTTGTTTAACATCTGCCAAACACTGCTTAGGATGTTTTACGCATCTGTTGTGGCCAGTGCTATCCTCTATGTTGTTGCATGCTGGGACAGCAGGCTGAGGGTTGCAGATGCAAACACACTGAACAAACTGATCCGCAAGGCCAGTAATGTTGTGGGGATAGAGCTGGACTCTCTGACGGTAGTGTCGGAAAGGGAAACGTTGTCCAAATTAAAGACAGTATTGAACAATACCTCCCACCCGCTTCACAACCTGCTGGTCAATCACAAGAGCACGTTCAGTGAGAGAATGATACAGGAAATCATTCCTATGATTGCCATTAAACTGTACAACTCCTCCACATAGCAACAACATCCACTGTTATCCACTGGGGTTGTAGAGAAAATGTTTAGATTCCTCTTTAATTTAATTCACTATGTAAAGCTGCTTTGTGACAATGTCAATTGTAAAAAGCGCTATACAAATAAAACTGACTTGACTTGACTTGACTGTTATACATTTGCCTGTAACTTGAGACTTACACACACACATACAGAAGTATGTGTGTGTATTTATTTATTTGCTATTTTTATCTTTATGTGTACAACAGTGTGCACATACTCCTCAGTGTACAACAGTGTGCACATACAATTTCCTCCAGGATCAATAAATTCTGATTTTAAGTGATTAATGCATTATCCTGTGTTTACAGAGTAAATCTGTAGAACATGTACTTCACAGGAACAGAACGATCTGATTGGTCCGCTATCTCTGGATTAACAATCCTTATTCAGAGTGAATAATACTTGAAGCAAAACAGACACTCACAGTCTATCATGGCCATTTGGAGTAGGTGGGGTTATCAGTATTATGCTTTAAAATGCAAAAATCGAATTTTAGTTCAAGTTTTTTTGTCTCTATGTAGTACACACAAACATTATATGGGTTTAAAATCTATATATTTTTTTTATTAATTTAAACACTGATATCTAGTGTACTTATGCTGTGCTCACGGAGCACACAGCTTATTTTTCTCTTTTATGGTTAAAATATGTAAAAGTTAACTATAAAAATCTTGTTTTAGTTTGCCTTTAAAGTTTCTGTGTAGTAAATACTGAAACAATTATTCACTTCAGGCTCAGTGGCTTAGGTCCTGTCTTGGAGACTATTCCCTAACATCTACCTCACTGGCAAATAATAGTTAATTATTCAGAGCCTGTGAACAATTCAGATCACGCCATTCCTGTGTAGTATACAATTAATATGGCTATCGCAATTAAATTTCAGTGCATACCTGGATGTCTGCGCATGCTTTGCCTTTCTTATAGTCCTTGTGGTTGGCTCGTTTGTCCAGCTTGGCCCATAGAGCTTTAGCCTTCCAGGAGGTGACTGCTGCTTTGAGGCTGCTGTAGAAACCATGGTGATCAGCCGGGTCGAGCTCCAGCTGCCTGCACAGTAAGCTGAAAGCCTGGAGAGTGCCTTTACACGTGGAAGCCTGAACAAAGTTCTCAAAAAGCTGGCTGGCCTGAGAGTTCCTCTCCTCCTCTGTTTCCCCCATCACTTCTTTCCTCAATCACTCACGTTTTCCCTCTGTCAGAAAGGGCACTAATTCAGGGTAAGCCTGCTGCAGGCTTCATCTTTAACCAGTGCTGAAAAAGAAATAGATATTCAGATATTTATAAACATACCTTTATTATAAAATTATAAAGTGCATTACAGCGTATATTGTTTTTAATCAGTGCCTTAACAACGAATTTAAACATTTTTCAGCTGCGTTTTCTATTTTAAAACGACCAACACACCTCTGTCTTATTTTACTTGTGTATTTTTTCATATTAATAAAGCTGTAAAACAAATCACGGAGTTCCTTAACGTTCATATGAATCACTGATTAAAATATATCAACAACAGAATTGCTAATTTTTTGACTGGAGCTATGAGGCTACTAGCATTCCTCACCTTAAAAGCTGGCACAGTAGTGCCAAACTAAATATACACATCACATTACAAGAGTATTACATTTAATCTCGTGTCTGACAAATGACTCCGCCCTCTGACTCCTGGCCATGCCTCCCTCAATTCTAATGTATAGACTGTTTGAAAAAGTTTTATCATATTGTACCTTTTTTTTTTTTAATAAAAGATAACCATTTGTCAGAAAGAACACAGAAAGCTTAACATGTTGACATGGTTTAAGACACATGTGTGATTTAGACATGTGGTTATATAATTAATCATCAGGGAGGGTGAGATGCCAAAAACATCACAGTGAAGATATTTATCTGACACATGCATATATGCATATCATAATACAAAGATTTGGGAATAATCATCCAGCAATGCAGTAGGGCTTATTAAAAACATACTGTTACATTATTTATACAGCATCTACCTGAAGGAAAATTTGTGATGTAGATAATTAACCAGTGTGCATTGTAAGGTGGATATCGCTGTTCTGTTAAGGGGACTATTTAGCAATATCCATAAAAACTAAGGTGAATAATTGTTTTAGTATATATTATATAGGAACATAAGAAAAGCCAACTAAAACAAGATTTTATAGTTTATTTTAACATATTTTAAACATGATAGAGGCAGAAGAGCTCTCACACAGTGCAAGCAGGGCATAAACATGCATCGTAAAAAAAGTAATAGTATATACACTATACAGAAATCTAAGAAAACAGACCAAAAGAATAATTGTATGGTTTCTTTCTCCATTTTTAAAGCATGACAGTGATCACGCCATCTGCTCCATCAGAGTGCTCACACGTACGCTTTATGATGGGTGATCTTCTGAAACTTTTTAAAAACTTATTTTTAAGATCTCGCACAGCTTTTTGTACTTTTCCTGTGTTGTATACAATAAAATTCAATGTCCATGATTGTAAAATAATTTATTATATATACATATCATATCACCCAGCCTCATTGGCTACATTACCTTCAGCACTCCTGTACACTGCTTACTAAACCGTACATTTTCTCATCATTCAAGTGGTACGTTTAGAACCTTTAACTAAAAATGTGAAAAAAAGCATATCTTGACAAATAACTTAAAGCTAGACAATAATAAGTTTCATGTAGGTAAAAGATGTACACTAAAAATGTAAAAGGGTCAGAAACCAAACAGGTCTTGCTTTATTGATAAAAACTGTGGTATTCATGTTCAAGTAATATCTGTGACTCTAATGTACTGTATGAACTTATTTGTATCGTGAAGGGGCCAAGTGTTGTTGAGAATCTCCGGTTGCTAGGACAGCACAAATCCTACTCAGAACAGCAACCTGGCAGTCTTTCACTCTCGGCTTTTTATGATCCTTTTATAAGCACCAACCTCTGCTTTGAGGTTTCTTCAAAGCAATGTGTACACTCCCCAGCGGAATCAGCATGGAATACGACACAAAGTCCACGTCAGCTGGGGATTCACACGACCAGCCACACGGTAAAGTCTGTGACCTTGTAAAAGAACGGCAATAAGACGACTGTGTGGGAAAGCTGTGGTGGCGTTTCTGCTACTTAACATGTTTGCACAGAAGGCTGAAGGATTTGTGTGTAGGATGTTTGGAAATAGCGAGCAGAATGAAGCAAATGTAATGGGAGAACATCTCACTGAAGTGTGCGGTTTTATAAAGCAAGGTATTTGATTACATGAGCCTCGTCTACTGGGAACGGATATCATGCAGCCCTGAGACAAGTACAGGATACAGTTACTGATACAAAACTACTGCATGAGCATGAAGTGCATCATAACCATGTAACAGAAATGTACACAATTGGTATTGACAGCATATCTCTAACAGTTTAATCCCCATATCCTGTGACCAAAAACTTCCCAAAAAAAAAAACCCAACACCTCAGTCTCAGTTAAATGCAAACACTAGCTAGGCCTTTTTATTTTTTTCTAAACTATTCCATGAAAGGAAACAATATTTCAAGACTTCGGCTTGCTGTGATGAACAGTCATTCAGTCTTGGAATTAAAGTAATTGATGGTAACAACACGTTTTAACTTTTAAGAATTAGGCAATTTTTTTTTACCCCCACCAAACAACAATTTAGCCAGTGTATGCCGACGTATGAAAAATTTGGCGAATATGCTGGCATGCGTCGAATAAGTTACGGGCATGTTTTGTGCAAGTTAACAAGCATGTTGCAATGTCATAGTATGGCAAGGTCATCGAAAAATGCACAATATTTTCGACGTATTCTAGCATATGGCTCACACACTCCGCATACGCTGGCCATAAGTCGTGGGCAAGTTATGCAATCGTTCACACATTATTTGTAAGTTACTCATAAGTTAAACATAATGTCTAGTGTACCTTGAACATATGTATAATTTATACCAACGAATGGTAAGCGTGGTGGCAGCTTTCGCAACTTATGACCAACGAAAGTCTAACTTATGCAGCAGTGTATCCCCGACGATTGATCACGTGACGTAGCCTATAAAAGTCCACTGCTCATTGATTCAAATCAGATCCACACTAGAAATCGCAGTATCAACATTGCTGTCATGCCGAAGAAATTGATGGTGTTGGAGGACAGCTAGTTGTTATTCTCGTCTCAGCCTTGCCGGATCCTCTGTCTCTCGGATGACATGGACATCTGCTCCCCATGGAATCTTGAGGAGCTCTGACCGGTTCCTTGTTTAAACCCCATTTTATATACCAATCCCCCAAAACGCTGCCAACATGCCCATACTACGCAAGCTGCAAGTTAGAAAGACACAGAACACGTCAGAGACATCTACATACATACAAGTTAGTTTTAAGTTTCCTGTAGGTTCTGGATCAGTTACTAAGAAGTTACTTATACAGTCAAAACTGGAATAACGTCAATAGCTCAGAGTATGGCAGCGTTTTAAAGCAATTTGTCATATGTCGGCATAAGTTCTGCAAATCATTAAGATGGGTCTCAGCTAATCTACTAGCTCTGTGCTAACTGGCTCTCTAGTAAAGTATTTTATAGTAACGTAAATATGTTTTTTTTTTTAATTTTCAAGTATTTGACTACAAACCAGTGGAAAGAATAGAACAGTTATTCCGCTTCCTCGCCGGTTAATGTGCATACACCTATATTTATATTCATACATTATGTAACAGGGACAAAATAGGAAATTAGACAATATGAATCAGGGAAGATGAGCCATCCGTCAATTCTGCTTGTTCCTTTTTTGTTTCTTGTATCAAATTGTCAGGTACTGGGTTTATAAAAGGCTGAAAGTAAGGAAGGAAAGGGAATGAAGAGTAATTCCTCCCAGTCGGAAAGAAAGAAGTGCTGACATGTGCGGCCTGGGAAAAACAGGAAGCTCGAAAACATGACTCAGCTGATAAAAGGAAATCTCATCACAAGGACTCCAAGAAACTCAAGCTGAAACATGGGTTTTCAGACTGTTCCTACACAAGACAACTCTGATGACTTACTTATAAAGAATAATCTTTAGCGCACCAATTTTCTATAACCGAGCAGTGAGAGCACATTCCAGCTGTATTTACTTCTACAAGCCTGTGGTGGAAAAGAAATTCAGAACAGTCTTGATGTGTGAATTATAGACTTGTCAAAAGAGCAAAAAATAGCATTCAGGAAAACCAGTCCAAGAGGAACTCAAACAACTCTGAAAACAGTGTAATGTATAGATTTAGGCAGTGCCTAAAGGCAGAGCTCTCAATAGATGTCACTACTGATAGGTTTCTAAGGCTGAGGTTATAAGAGTAGTGCAGCTCCTTTAAGAAGGAAATTTTAAAAAGTGCATGACCAGCCTGGTGTACATTGTACGTTAAGTACTTTTACAAATTATTATTATAATTTACATTTTACGAAAACTTAATTTAAAATTTATTTTATTGCTTCTGTTCCATAGCAGTGGTCCGTTATACTTACCAGCGTGTGATGAGGAAATAACAGACCGCTAAATAACGTGAATGGTCAATCAGAATCAGGGACGTAAATGACCCATTTAATAAAACATGATAAATACTTTTCAAAGATTGAAGATTAGATGCAAGTTGACTTCAATGATTGGATCTCTAAGTATAATAACCTGCACTGCGTGGGTTGTAATTTTTCCACCAGAAGAAAGTAACTCACCGCAAACATGGTCACTCTGTTTCGATCAGTTCCAAAATTTAAAATAAGTTCGCCCTCTAGTAACAAGGATAATCCCATCAAAATCCTACAAATATTTAACCCTCGTTCTAAACGTACAATAGTGTGCAGTGAAGATTATAAACCACCACCTTTGTCTAAAAGTTCTCCTAATAAAGAGTAAAAAATTACATCTCTATAAATTTTTGCTTAAAATGTATTGAACAATGCTATTGAAGGCAATGAGAACCAAAAAATAAATAAATAAAAAATTCTAGCAAGTATACTTATTTTTAAAAAGGTACTACTTTTACCGCAATATACTTGTCAGAATAATTTTTTTTGGTTCTCATTGTCTACAGTAGCATTGCTCAATACATTTTCACCAAAAATTTATAGAGAACTAATGTTTTACTTCTTTTTAGACAAAAATGGTGGTGTATAATCCTCACTGCACCTCACTGTATAGTGCTAACAGACCCTGGTCAGGCAATGGTTGGATGAATAACCAGAAACAACACCACCCCTTCCCAAGGCCATACTTCAGACCCTCTGTGGGGTAAAAATTGATGCAAAAGGATCCAGTCTTTCAGATCACTTACATATCTATGCTCCATCAGCGAATACTCCCCTAATCCTAGTGAAATCGCGTCAGTGTTTCTGTAATTCCTGCACAGCAATGTGAAAAGTAAAAGCTAGTGTTCGGCACGTCACAGCACTTCCCTCAATTCCAATGAGTGTGTCTTATCCAGGAGCTTTCAGATGTTCCCTCCGCTCAGAATAGCAGAGTTTCGTATTTCAGTTTCCAGGAGGGTGTGATCGCATTGCCGACCGCCAGGTTACAGGAGGTTAGGACACCTCATGAAGGTCTTATATATATATATATATATAAATAAATAAATGTGCAGTACTGTAAGATACATAAATTACGCAAGAACTTCACCCCAGTAAAGAAATGATCAACAATGTGTAGATTAACTGAAGTATTTTCATGCTGGTAAACTTCTTTCTATCTATACTATGGTTTAATATCACCACTTTACCTTCTGATACAGTAGTGAATTATGAATGATAAACAATATCCCAATGAACTTCCTGCTACAGCATTTGCAGTTTTTCAAATGTTAATGACATCCACCAGCTGCGATTTTAGAATGATGGGGTGGCGACGGTGGAAAAGTCACTTTTGTTTACTTAGGATTTTGGCTTTTCCGGTATGCGGAGACGGTTTGAATGCAGTCCTGCTAATTCAGCGCTGTGTGCCCTCAAGGATAGACGTGGATTAGAGCTGTGGAGAGAGATCTCTGGGGTAACACGGTCTTGTTTAGATTTTACAGAACACTGGAGCAGGAAAGGAGTAACCCTCTTCCTACAGAGAGACCATTCCAAGATGTGAATAAAGTGAAACCCATCTGCAAAGCCTGCTTAGGTTTTTTAAGCCTTAACAGAAACATTAACTTGGCGCTGCAGGGTTGCCGACTCACTCTTAAATATTTTTTGTTGTTGTCTATGAAAGCTAAACCACATGCACATGTGAGCAAAAGGATCCTTTTACATATATAACAATTATTTATCGATGGCAAGGTGAATATCACTGAATAGTCCACTCAGGCCTATTCAGCAATATTTACCAACCCTGAGGCAAATAATTATATATTTATTGGTTATGTACCGTATATTTAGTGGGAACATAAAAGTAAACAGAGCAGAATAGTGGCACAGTGGCTAGCATGTTTGCCTCACAGCAAGAACGCCTTGGGTTTGATTCCTGGGCTCAGGCGTTTCTATGTAGAGTTTGCATGTATGATTGTGTGTGGGTTGCCCTGCGATGGCCTTGCAAGCTGTCCCGGGTGTACCCCGCCCTTGCCCAGAGTCGGCTGAGATGAGTACCAGCTTCCCCATGACCCTGATTAAGATTAAGCAGCTTAGAAAGTGAATGAACGAATAAAAGTAAACAAAAACATAATATTTATGGTTTACTTTTTTCTTTTTTAAAGTGTCACAATAGTTCATCGTTTAAAACTTGTTTAAATACTGAATAGAGCACTTTTTTATAACCTTGAAAAACACAAAGGCCACATTGCATTGCTTTATATTACTATGTGAAACTGTGAGCTTTTGTCCGCTGTTTGGACTCAAGCAGCGTCATCCAGTTCGTGAAGTAGATAAACAATTACTGAATGAGGTAAAGTATGATACTGAGGATTATTCGGTCTTGCATTGTTCAGTCTGAGCAGATAACAACCCCTCGACTGAATAAGTCTCCATATCAAGATTCCAATCATATGAAAGCCGGATTCTATAATTGTTTTATTATTCCTTCAAACTATTTTCAGTCGAGAGTTGTTGCTGTGTTGCGATAATCATTCAACTCATCCAATGGCAACAGTGCAATAATTCACTTATCCCATGGCAATGACGCAATACCAAGAATCATTTAATGGCTTTTCCCCAGTTTAGAAATGAGAAAATCTTCTGAATGAATAATAAGGTTCCCAATAATAATTATCCCAAGATAAATAACCCAATCAGATCACAGTGAATGCAGTATATATACACTAAAGCCAGATAAATGGACAAAAGAACAAATAATAGATGCTGTTAACATAATATGCTGCCCGAGATAATGTGGTGGGGTGCTTTAGTCCGAAATACACAATACCAACTTTGCTTAACGCCAAGGTTTCATTTAAAGTTGTGGAATGTTTAGAAACAAGTCAGCTATTACAGTTTCACTTGCAGTATGATTCCAAATTATCACTCTTCCATTTACAGTAAAGCTTCATCAGTTAAAAAATAATAAAAAAAAAATCAAAGCATAATTCTCCTTAACTGAAATAGATAAATAAACAGCAGGTGAATATCACCAGCTGACACTACAGGGTCAGTATTAATATGGGGTGTGGTGTAGGTAGTTGCATGTTGACGTCAATGTGCTAAAGTCTTCTATTGTCAACATTAATAAACATTTTAATTGTACCAGAGCAATGTTTATACTTTATATTTCTTAAATAAATGTAAGAAATATGTCTGATCATGCATTAATGCAAGCACAATTTAAAAATGCAGCTTTATATTATAACTGGTTCAACTCTCAGAGCTGCTGTTATAAACACCTCCTGACCAATCAGAATTGTGCTGTGGTAGGAATGTTATCTTCACAATACTATTACGGAGCAATGTTGATCTTCTCTGGTCTCTGGTGTAACGTTATTACGGAGAGACTGACAAATGACTGAACCAGAGCAGAAAAGCCGACAGCCATGAACGACAAAGCTCTGAGCGTCCCACAGGAGATTATTACTTTCTGTGGATGATTAGAGCTGCTAATTATGACATTTAGCACAGAGCCACATCTCTCATTCGGTGTGTTGCTGTAAAGCTTGTCAGGGCTGTGGTGAAACTCTGTAGTCGCACTGGGTGTTGACCTGAGGCTACTGCACAGGAGTATTTTTGTCGTCCTCTGTGCTGATATACAGCACGGCCCTTATAAGTCAGTGGTACACTCCTGGAAACTGCTGGAAGGTGGTGTGTGTGTGTGTGGGAAAGTTCATACATGAATGCATGTCAGTGATGATACTGAAAGTGAACGCATGATCTTATGCTGGGGGTTTAATTTGAGATTTCATTTCAAATAATTTCAAAAACTACACTACATGGCCAAAAGAAGGTGGATGTCTGTACGTGGTTCTACACCAAACCGTTGCCACAAATTTGAAGGAAATCATACAAAACATCTTCGAATGCTCTAGCATTACAATTTTTCTTGACTGGAATTAAGACAGCCAATCCAACTCCAGCATGATAATGCCCCTGTCTGCAAATCAAGCTTTATGAAGACATGTTGTGCCAAGTTTAGACTGGAAGAACTTTAGCATCCTGCACAGAACCTTGACTCCATCCGGGAGCTACCCCACCCCAACATCAATGCCTGACCTCAAAAACACTTGTGAATGAATGAATGCAAATTCCCAGTTTCCCACAAATTTATAACAGTATAAACTGGCCAACGATAGAGATTCTGCTATATTGTTTATACCATGGAGGTTTTAAAAAAAAAATAATAATAATAATTAAAAAAAAAAAAAAAACTCTCTATATCTATATATTAACTGATGAATCACCATGGTTACACTGCTGTGACACAGGGGAGCCAGCTCCACAGCAAATAAGTTGTGCTGAGTGACCGTATGCAAGCAGTGCAACGATCACCAGCAAAAAAACTCATGCCTGAGCACATCGTTACTCCATGCACACAAATCCTCACTCACTTGAAGCTTCAAGACTAATTAAAAACACAGTCTTTCGCCAGAAGTAATCCATATTAATTTTTGATGAAGAAAGGAAATTACACACACAGTAACGACATGCATATGTAAGGACATGGTCCCAATTCATGCCATTGCTCAGCACACAGATCCCAGGTATGTAAAGCCTCAAACACATCACTGATACTGAGTTATCACTTATGCAGAGAACACCAAGCCAAAATTTAAAAAGGACTTTCATAACATACTGTATTTTAAAACAACTACAGGCATGTGGTCAAGCTGCACCACACAGCCTTTAACTTTAAACATTTTGTGTTAAAGTTAAAGCTTGATATTTGCACACTAGTTTATTCTGACAGCCTTTTGAAATTAAAAGAGAAAATCTGAAGGACAACTCAAGCCTAAGGTTATTATTATTATTATTTTTTTAGATGTTGTGACTTAAATTGCACTGACTGAGGCCAGACTAGTACGGTATTTTCATTTGTGTAATAATACAAGTTCAAAAAAAAATTAAATTTCATGTGATAAATAATGTGTGAACATTTAATCCACTAAATAAATTAATTCAAAAAACAAACAAACAAAAAAAAAACAAACAGTGATATATATATACGGTTACAATGATATAGCTCTTTATACTATGCAAGAAGATTTTTACCATAAACCACCCACCCCTACTATCCAAGGCTTTGCTGATCATCCATCAGGGCCACAGGGGCAGCTGGAGCCAATCCCAGCTGACTATGAACAAGAGACAGGGTTACATCCTGAACAGCTCGTCAATCCATCACAGACATAACCGACCATTCACACTTATACCTATAGACAAAAGTAGCCAGTTGACCAATGCAAATGTCTTGGACTGTGGGAGGAAACCAGAGTACCCGGAGGAAACCCATGCAGGCACATGGAGAACATGCATAGTCGCACTAGAGTTCACCTGAATGGAGACTGCAACCTGCACGCTGACTCTGAGCTCTGTGTTCACACCTTTGAAAGAGAAGTGCTGATCAGAGGAAACCGCTTCAGGGTTTGATTCAAACAGACTGAATTTTGCATACGTGATCATAACCGAGTTAACGCTCAAGAAGCTTCTGACACCAACTTATGCAAATACTTACAGGTTGGATTAAAGCCAGTTTGTTTCCTTTGTTCAGTTGCTTAACCTGTTGTCATGTCGGATAAGAAAATTATTGCGTGAGCAGAAGTGGGTTAAATGCATGAAGTCTTTTTAAAAACGTGTGTGATTTACTTATTAGCTGACTGCGGTTCTACATCTACTTTGTAAAATGTGTTGTGCTGTACACTTGCTTGTTATTATAAATACTTTTGTCACTCTATGTCAATGTCACATCAACTTAGAAATAAGAATGAATATACAGTTCGTGCAAAAGTCTTAGACACTCAGAACTTGCTTTTGGCACAAACTTTGTTATAGAGTTTTATTTTATGACTCAAACACATTATAAAGTACATACAAAAACATTTTAAATTTTCAAACACTGCACAATATTACACAGTAGTGAAAACGGCAAATGATTTGAAAGAAAAAAATTGTATATACACTATGGAAATGGTGCACTCGGATTGGTCTGCTATCTTGGAGAATTAAAAAACATTACTGTTTGGCTCCCGAGTGGCGGATCAACAAGGTGTGCTACTATCAATCCGGCGATCGCAAGTTCGAATCCAGGTTGATGCCACAGCCATCCATGGGAGTCCATGGGACCCAATTGGCTGAGTTCTCACTTGAGGGAGGGATGTCATATGCTCACTTCCCTGTCACTCACAGCGATCACCATCCAATCATGGGCGTCTGCGAGTTCATTCGTACGAGGGGCGTATAGCGGGTCCCCTCCGAGTGTGTTAGGCAAATACGCAAGCGCAGCAGTTCGAAAAGAGGCGGGTGACAGTCCTGCATGTCACGGAGGGGGCATGTGCATGCTTACGCACCTCCCTGGTTGGTGGTGGTTGTGAGGTAAGGAACACAATACTTGACAGGTGGGAATTGGACACGAATAAAATTAGGGGAGAAAAAAAAAAAAATCTGGGAAAAAAAAAAAGATCACAATGACAGACACTCATATCATCATGCTTTAAAATAAGCATAAAAATTTAGTTTTACCTGAACATCCATGTAGCATGTATTAAAACACCTGCACGGTTTGCTTATATTTGTCTGTAGTGTGTACCTAACTCCATGTGTAGGCTATAAACAGACACCATTAGCTCACTAGCATACACAGCTCACCTCTTGCCCCAAACGTGGTTAAAAATATGTAAAATAAACAATAAAAATTGTGTTTTAGTTTGTTTTTCCTTACATTCGTGTTTAGTATATACTAACAGTCAGAGTTGAAATGACATAGGTACACTGCTCTCATGCACTCTGAGCACCCCTGCGTCCATCTCGCCCTTAAACATGTAAGACATAACCCATAGGTATCTAATTTTAGTGTGTTTTTTTGGCTCAAGTTCCCATGTAGCATACACCAAAACAATTATGCGCCTCAGGTTCGGTGGATGTTGCTAAATCAAGCATTCCCTCTCCTTGCCATTCCACTTAGGCCTATTCAGCGACGTTCACTGGGCCTTCAGCACATCACTGTTGAACAATAAAGGCTGACTGGTTTTGCTGTAAAAAAATAAACAAATAAAAACAAGTGCGGCAGTCAAAACCTCAAGAAGACTCGGGAGCTTCTGTAAGATGCTTCATAAAACTCGCAGCTCGTTTACTTATAAATCTCAAACCCAGTGCATTGTTGTTGTTTTGTTTTGCCCTTTACAGCATTTTAAAACTTGGAAATATTTCATTTTATTATTTTTAAAAGCATCTTTGCTTCACATGTGACTCACTCAGTACTGTAATCCTAATGAATTATCTCAAGTGCTGATCAGAGCTCCAACTAACATCATATACACACACAATAACAAACAAAAACAGTTTGATCAGAAAGTTAAACAGCTATTTATGATCCTCATCCTGGATTCACTGGTGATGAAATATTCAACAGTGCACTTGATACTAAACACTAACCCGGCACTGCATACCCAAAACTTCACTTTATGATATGTTTTTCCTAAATACAAGCCCCTTATTTAAGAATTAAAAGCAAAATAACATCCCCTGAAGTCAGAGCAGCTTTAAAAACAGCTAATAATAATAAAGAGACTGAAGTTTGGCGTTGAAAAATCACTCACCGGCTTTATTTATCGCTTCTACCTTCTTTATAATCCAGTGTCTGACTTTGTGAACTTCAGGAATGAATTCATAAACCCTCTACCAACCTTTCTGAAGTGTGTTACTGTCTAAAACAAACATAAACTAAGAAAACCCTTGGTTATTTACGTGCTCCCTTTCCCCTCTTCAGCTGTTCGTAGCGTTTCTAAAGCACTGCGGGTAAGCCTCTCAGCGTTTTATAACAAAAGGCGGGGCTTCGGGTTTTCATCGCCCAATCAGAAGCGAGGATAAACTTGACGCGTCCAATCCGAATGAAGGATTAACTTCAGAGGCTATTTTACTAAGCTTCATTTGTAGTGAATGGTAAATGAAAAAAAAAAAAATAATAATAAATCCAAATCAAGGCTACTAATAAAAAAATACACAGTATTTTAAAGAAAAAAATGATATTTATTTAATACACTAATGAATGAAAATGAATTTAAAAAATACTACAGGTATTTTAAATCACACATGATAAAAATAATACAAATACTAAAAAAAAGCAAGGATGAATCCTACATTACACAAGCAAGCACACACAAGTTAGCTGCTCATATTTGAATGCATTTGCCACATACCAGCTGCCACAGAGGGGCATCAGTTTTCAGAAGCAGGTCACCATATCACCCTGAACAAGACTAAACATACACATGGCCCTTAGCAGTTCACACCAGTACATCTAATGGGCCTCACTGGACATTGCACATGTGGCAAAATTTCATTTTCATTCATCAAGTCACATTAAATCCTACAAACAAGTTAATACAAATACAAGTTTTATAATAATCCAAATAGTAAAAAAAATGCTCTCTAGTGTTTGCTCTGTTCTAAGGTGGGAACATGGATAGAAGATTATAGAGGTACTGGTTTATCTTCATGTTGTATAGGATTATAGGAAAAGAGAACTTGTAGTCTGTTGCCATCTGCAGGACAAGAAGGAGGATTTATTATTTCAGGTATACAGTAAATTCATTGGCGGACACCTAAAGAGAGCCCTAAATTATACTGCAAGAAAGAAAGGTTACTAAAACTGTATTTTCCTGGAGTGGATTCATTAAAATATTTTCCCCATAGCAATTACACACATTTTTATTTTTATTTTTACTTCCACCTAAGGAGTAATGATTTACCCTCAGTGTAGGGGTTTGTTTTTAGCAGGATTATGCAAAGATAACTATGATTATTTATCTTTTCTAAAAGAGGTGTGGCTTTGGAGACTCTATTAGATTTTGGAGATCATCTAGATCAACTTCAGGATTCAGGAATTTTTTAACATTGCGAGATGGGACATTTTTTGGAAGTGAAAACCTTCAACCAAGAAGTCTTCAAGAACAATTTTCCAAAGTTCCACTGACACTAATGCAGTACACATGCAAGGATTTTAAAAAGGAATTTTCACTGGCAGCCAGTGTTTACCTTAGCAAACAAGTCCACTCTGCCTGAAAGCCCGACCAACGCCCTTTCATTCATTCATTCATTTTCTGAACCGCTCAATCCTAATCAGGGTTGCGGGGAGGCTGGCGTCCATCTCAGCTGACTCTGGGTGAGGGCAGAGTACACCCTGGACAGCTCGCCAGGCCATCGCAGGACAGAAACATGCTGACGGCTAGGCAGCCTACTCTTGACAAAATTAGCAATAGTTTTTCTTACATGCCTCTCACCACAGACAGTGAGAGACATGGCATATATATATATATATATATATATAGCAACCAAATCCCCATTTTCTAAAAGGCTGTACAATCAAACATGCTTTACATGCAAACAATATGTGGTAGCATATGTGAAGAACAGTGAGTAAGGAAGTACTGCATTCACGCAATGTATATATCAAAATATGTGTCTCGGCAAAGTGTGCAAAGTGTGCTATTACTTTTATTGGCGTTTCGCATTACCATGAAATGAATGGGGAAAGGTTAACAAACAGTCATGAAACTCACCTCACTTTGATGCCTTGCCAAGAAGACATACTTTCACATAGAAAATTGGTTGAACTTCTAAAAAGTAGACACTAAAGTTTTGATGGTCAGAATGGCTTTTTGCTACCTTTTACAGTCTTCTCTTAATCTTTGATCAAGTCAGTTTATTTTTATTTGTATAGCGCTTTTTACAATTGACATTGTCACAAAGCAGCTTTACATAGTAAATTAAATTAAGGAGGAAT